>NQII01007167.1:32106-64436 GCA_002778355.1 Clitarchus hookeri
TTTTATCCTTTAACCACCTTTTTATATATAAACACCGTCATGCGAGTAATAAACACGGTATGTATGTCCCACCGTACTCGGAAACTAACATCCAAGGCTACAATAAAATCAATTTATCGCCCGTTATTCCAAATCAGAGGGCTTTCAAAAGTGCCCACTCTATCGTGAACGGCCTTTAGAAAAAAGATTCCGTGATTAGTTGTACTGGAAAACGCGTTAGTCCGGAAACAATTTCGTGGTTGGATGATTTGATTGAACTCTCGCGCGTCCGAGGTGTCTTGCCAGCCAATCAGGGAAGTTCAGTGCCCGGAGTAACTTAATTCTGATAGGCTCGATCAGATGGAGGATGTATCCTCGCGCAGACACCCGGCCAATAGCCGAAGGATACCTGCCTTGGGGTGCACGTAGAATGTTGATGTCTATCGCGCGCACAAATATGTTCGCGAGAAACAGATGACCGTGTATGTAGAGATTCGGGAGGCTCTATGGGGCTTCTACCTGCTGGCTGGCAGCTGATGAATTTAAATAGGAAATCCCACGTTAAGGCTGTTACACGATTGAGAATTTGTCATATGGAAATACATATTAATGAAATTCTGTTTTTTTGGCGTTCTTGTTCAAGATAGATTATATGCCACCCGGGACTTTTTTGAGAAGAAAAATACGGAAATGAACGAAGTAAGGTTACAGAAAGTATGAGATCTGCTCCTCTTTCAGAAGAAAGAAGTCACCACCTATCACCACTCCTCGTGTTCCATCATTAACGCATACTGTTATTTTTTTTTCGAAAGGGTATTTGAAGTTCGACATTTTTCCCGTGTAAAAAACGTGCTTCGGAAAGTGCTCTGAAATAGTTTGGAAGCGAGTTAGACAAAATATTTCGGCAAATAAAAGCGTGCACCTGTGGAAACTCCAAACTTAAACAAGCACGTGTGTCGTTGTTCGACCATGTCCTTGACAATTTTACAGCTTAAGGCCGCCGTCTACCTGGAACTTTTTCCCACGTTTAGGCCGAGAAACGCGGGAGCGATAAGGACGACACTGCCACGCGCATCAAGTACCCCATCGCCGCTAAGCGCAAGGCTCTGAACTGGCGTGCAGTGTTCTCGTCGTGCTGCGTGTACCTGTCGGACTTTCAGCGGTGACCATATTATTTTATTAGTGGGAAGTCTTTAGGAAGGTTCAGTGCAGGCGCCTATAGTAGTTTTGTATGTATCTGATGCGTGCATTTTGAGCTACAGCGCCTTGGAAAGGCCGTTTTTAGCGGTTTTGGAGTACTCTGAATTGATGTTTCTAACGTACGTGATATTTTGAAAGTACTTAACAGCTCTCGTCTGAAGTGTGTGTTCTTTTCGTAGATCAGCACGTTGGACGCACGCTTAATAGTTTCGTTGAAAAACGTGTATTTCGAACACTCTGCAACGCAGTTCAAGCGCCAGGTAGACGGGCGCCTTAAATACATGGGATGTCCTTGCTGGGTTGTGGAATCAAGATCTCAGTCAGTTAATTTGGAGTACTTCGGCTTTGCTTAGCCGTTTAATACAGCGTAGTCATGTGTGAATTTATTTTTTATTAATTTCGTTGTCCATTTTATGGAGGTTCGTATTACAATTTTGTGACTTTTTGTGCTTTCTCTAATTCTTTTTGGGGCCAAGTGTAAGTTTTTTTGTATTGATTATTTACATAGATACATTCAACGCTTTTTAGTGAATAACTAAAAAAGAGTGAAAGAAAACTCTCATATTTTGTGTGAAACATTTTAGCAGTGTTTGAATTTTGGTTTATCACAATTAATAATACAGTAATTTGGGGTAACTTTGGATCATAAGGGCAACTTTGTACCAGCTGCCTAATTTTGTTTCGAGTGAAGTCTCGAATAATAACGTCACACAACCACGTTCCTTACAAATACAATATTTAACAATGAAGTTTACATTAAGGTGGAGGCTGTAAATCCTTCGTTATAAACGAAAAATTGTAGCACAATTTACCCTTAATTGGAATAAAGTTACCCCAAACGACTGCAGTAATGTACTGTTTATTGTGCCCCACCATTGATGTGCATTGTGCAACGAAGTTTGCAATCACCTCTCTATCCTGGTATGTGATCGAAAACGGCAATGTCAAAGTTACGCATAGCGGAAGGATAAAAAAAATGGGAATAAAGTAGACCTTATGCAGGGCTTTTAGAAGTACTCAATTAACCATGAATAACCTGTAACTGTTTGTTGTGCAGTTATTCTTGAACGCCGTGGGCTTAGTGGTGTAGTCTATTAGTGGTATATTCACACTTTTTAATCAAACCTTTGAAAAAATACCCCGTGTATGACGTATTTTTTGTTGTCTCCTACGAGCGTTTCATGTATTCGGTAACATAAAAGCATTTTATTTTCGGTTAAATTGAACTTTTAATTATTTTAATGTACAAATTATAATACTTCATTTTTTTTTAAATACGAGTGAAAGCTGGGAGAAAGGTGTGTTGGTAACCTCTGGTGAGAAATAATTCACGTGTAAAATATCACTAAACTGAGTGCGCACGAATGCGGTGCGTTTTCGCTTCGGTGTAATTCTCAAAACTTGGGTAAGCTTTGTTTGCACGAGGCGGAAGGGATAACGTGGAAGTAGAACTTGAGCATGGCTTCAGAAAAATGTTGAGAGTGAACAGGANCTGTAATTCTCAAAACTTGGGTTTGCACGAGGCGGAAGGGATAACGTGGAAGTAGAACTTGAGCATGGCTTCAGAAAAATGTTGAGAGTGAACAGGAATGGGGTGTAATTGAAAACTCGCTGTACGTCGCGTGGCGTTGCTTGTCGACAGGGCGGCCAGTCCCAGATCGAGCTCGAGAACGACGCGGAGATCACGCTGACTACGGACGCGAACTTCAGGGAGGAAGGGACGAGCGAGCGTCTGTACGTGGACTACCCGCGCATAGTCGACGTCGTCGATGTAGGAGACCTCGTTTACATCGACGACGGCCAGATCGCCCTCAGGGTGAAGGAAAAAGGTGAGAAGCTGAATGTGTCAGCATGAAGAACGGTTCTTCTACTTCCAAAAGTAGACAGTTTTTATCCTGTCATTGAACTGACACTCGTACGTATGGAAATGCCTGATGATTAAGAGCTAATGATATTTCGCGAAAAAAAAAAAAAATATATTAGTACACGGTAGACTTCAACACTATAAGCACCCAACAGCAGTTTGTCTATTGTCATTGGTTACTCTCTGCTTGAGAAGGCGTTTTCGTATTTGACCGGACCACTCAGAATTCGGCAACATCGGCACGGCTCCTACGTGATTCGTGTGCAGACAGTTAACACGTAATGAAATTTTTTCGCGAAATGTCACAACTTCTACTAGTGACGTGTCTTACGGCGTTAACTTGACGGTACTGAATCGACACAGAACGCGCCTAGGATTACGGGTATTGCCTACTCGCGGTTTTTTTCACACTTTTTTAAATCAAACTTTTGAAAAATCACCCCATGCATGACGTGTTTGGTTATTTCCTATATATGCCTTGTATCACGAGCGTTTTATACTTCTTTTAACGTATAACTGAGTTATTTTTGATTAAATTGAACTTTTATTTATATTTTATATATAAAATATAATATTTCATATATAATTAAAACATTGAGAAAACAGGTGTGTTGGTAATGCTTAGTGAGAAATAGTTCTTACGCAAAATATTATTTCACTGAGTGCGCACGAATGCGGTGCGTTTTTCCTTTGGTGGAATTTTCTAGACTTGGTTAAGCTTTGTTTGCACGAAGCAGAGGAATGTCCTGGAAGTATAACTTTAGCAGGGCTTCAGAAAAGTTGGAAGTAACCATGCATGGACTATAGGAAACAGCATGCAACCTACTTGCCGATAGGGTTTTTAACACAACTAAAAATTTGCGTGTGTTCGACTACAAAAAAAAAAGTGAATAATTGATTCATCCAAATATTTAGTTTTCCTGAAGATATAATCGACTCACCAAAATAGTTTCGTCAACTCAACTGTATCTTTCGTTGGATGAACAAAATCAGTTTTGTTACATTTCAATTTTCCTTTGGCCAACAAAATATAGCGTGGGAGAGTAACCACATATATGCTTGGTTGCGCACAAGCATTTATGTTTCTTGGCTCAAAAAATTTTTCCCTCGGTGAACATTTTTATGCCGATTCATACTGTAAGCAGGCACACGGCATATTTTATTCTTGAAAAGGTGTGACAACTGTCACACAACTTTTGNAAAAGGTGTGACAACTGTCACACAACTTTTGAAAAAGAACACTGCGCCTACCTGCATGGCTGGCACGCGTCCAGTAAAGTTGGTAACGAGGGAAGTAATTCCATGTCTTAACGTTAAATTGAAAGTGTTAGGCAAACACTTGTGAATACTGAAATTATTTAAGCATATAAGTGCAAAAATGATTAAATTTGTAAAATATTTACTTTTCTACAATGTCGAAATTTCACTAGGACGACATATGAATAAAAAGGTCATCCCATGTCAATGTTAATTTTACATATGGTGGAACAACACACAATGTGTAAACAAGTAGATCTTAAGCAGGGCTTTCAAAAGAGCTGAAGCTGTGTTCTAATTTACCATTTAGTGTTTTAGTATTTAGTAGCGTTTAATTCGGACGCCGTCAATAGTCACTTGTTCAGCGATTGATGCGATTTGGTAAATTAATGTTTAGTAAGTTTCATTACATGCTAAAAAATAAATACTAAAATACTAGATACGTCATTACTTTAGTCGACTAATTCCGGTCATCTGACTTTTTAGTGAACTGAAAATGCCAATTAGAACACGGCCTCAGTTCACCGTGAACAATCTATGTGTTGAGACCATAGACTAAAGACGAGGTAGACCGATCTCGCTGGCCGAGCACAACCAGTCTCCGCGTCCCAACATTTAACTGCTTTTTCTGCCAATACGTCTTGCAAAAACGGCGTGCATTGGATTTGAGGTTAGAACTCTGTTTAGTAAACAAATTGTTTGAGATGTTTGTACACTTCTGCTAACATATTTGTAATGCAGTTTGATTAAATTCAAATTGGTAATAGTATTTAATTAATTTAAAAGTGCTTGTATTTTGAAAATTAAGATATAAACAAAAACGTCCATCGCTGTTGACCATGTGGCTTTGACAGTTGTGTTAGTGTGGAGTAGGTAAATGTTGGGCATAGGCCGTTCACGGTTAACTGGGCACTTTTGGAAGCCCTGCTTAAGAACTACTTGTATGCATATTGTTTATTCTTCCACCATATGGAAAATTAACATTGTCGTGGGCCTCATCGCTTTATTCGTGCGTCGGTCAAGGGTAACTCTGAAATTATTAGAGAAGCAAATATTTTACCAATGTTCTTATTCTTACACATATACGTATTAAAAAAACAGAAAGTAAAAGAAAATATTTCAGTATTCACAAATGTTTACTTAACACGTTTAAATTTAACGTTAACACATGGAACTACTTTCCCTCCGTCGTTGCCAACTTAACGGGGGGAAGACAGTCGGCGTTCCCGTTACAATACACGCAGGTACGGGCAGTGACGTTTTTCAGAAGTTGACATGCGCAGAAGGCGAGCCTCGCCTTTAGCCTGTGATTGAGAGGGACGTGTGACGTGGCAGGAGCCAACTTCTTGGTGTGCACGGTGGTGAACGGAGGCAGGATCAGCGGTGGCAGGGGTGTCAACCTGCCGGGACTGCCCGTCGACCTGCCGGCCGTCACCGAGAAGGACAAGCAGGACCTGGCTTTCGGCGTCCAGCGCGACTTCGACATCATCTTCCCTTCCTTCATCAGGGACGCGGACGGCGTGCGCCAAGTTCGACAGCTCCTCGGTGCGTAACGCCTCTTCTGCAACTTATCCCGTCCCCAATCACACTGCTGTAGTCTTGAATTAATCCACACACGCATGAACGTTAGACAGCAATATTAATACCATTTATCAATCTCTATCTTCTTGTAGCTAAAAATAAGGAATTGTGGTTAAACTACTAATGTTAATATTTACACTCAATATTTGTCCCCTTCCCTTCTTTTAAAAAAAATCACTCTGGTTATGCCTCAGTGAGCAGCTTCCGCGTATTTTTGGAGCCGCGGTGGTGTAGTGGTTAGACTACTCACCTTTCACCTTGGGTTCGATTCCCGGCGGGGCCGCACCCGGATTTTTGCATGTGGAAATCGTGCCGGACGATGTCGCTGGTCGGAGGATTTTTCTCGGGGATCTCCCGTTTACCCTTCATTCCGGCGCTGCTCCATTCTCAGCTCACTACACACTCATCGACTCTCAAGACCTCGGTGTTGAGAGCCGCCCATATCTCTTCACTTCGCTCACTCCAAGCATTTTACTATCTAGATTACCGAAATAATGCCTATGTATTCTCCAGTTACATTCTGAGTATGTATTTCTGTAGCGGTAAGTTAGAAGGGCCATGTTTTTCAGGAAAACTTAACGTGCTCTCAAAATTTGCATGAAAAGTTTTGCTTGCTCACGATTCCAACCCTGGAAACCCCGTACAATTGGGCTGCAGAAGTTATATGTTTCGTGTACCGGTCTTCCATCACGACGATCTGGGTTCGATTCTTGGTATGATCACTCACATATTTTCGCTCGTGGGGAAACTTCTGACGCTACCATTGGCTTTTCCTCACCCTTTAATTCCATCACTAGGTAATTCATTTTCACCTCATTTCACTACCATGGATGCTGAAGACGTTTAAGTGCCCCTCAAATTTCATGATTAAACTCTTGCGCCTTATAGTTAGCCTTAGGGCAGTCATTTGAATGAAAGAGGTCGGCGAGGAAAATGCTCAGTTGACGCGGTAATACTTCCCTGCAGGAGAGAAAGGCCGCGGCATGCTGATCCTGCCGAAGATCGAGAACATGCAAGGGGTGGACAACATAGACGAGATCATTGCCGAAAGCGATGGCATCATGGTGGCGCGAGGCGACCTCGGAGTTGAGATCCCTGTTGAGAAGCTGGTGATCGCCTACTACCAGATCGTGGCCAAGTGCAACCTGGTGAGGCTTCGCCCAGAGACGGCATGAGTCCGCCGGATTTGAACAAACCCTAAATTACTTCTTTCCCCCCATTTCGCAAATAGTGCAACTTGAATAAATGATAAACACTTTCTTTTTTTTAGGAACAGTTTTAACGATTGCGAATAGCTGAGGTGGTGCACACGTAAATAATAAAGCAATATTTTAGGGGGAAAAAAATCACATATATGTATACCATAATTACAATGTTTTATAAAATGATAGCCATTTAAGGCACATTTTGATGACAGAGGTCGCTACTGATGGTTTTAGTGAGCAGCCGCAACTCTTTGTCGTGAGTGTTATTGCTACAATTGGCCATCCCCACACTGTACACCTTTGACCCTTTCGCAAGATCTTTTACTGTAGCAGTGCCAAGGTTATTTATTTTGGCATATGGGTGAAAATAATTAAAGGGAGCAGGCTAATAATTAACTTTCAAAAACAATTTTTCCAATTTCTATATTCGTTTGCAAAATCAACGTAAATTTCTTTGCTAAACTATATGCAATGTACTATACATAAAACATATTTAACTATAAGGGTTTTAATGGTGGAGAAGATACTCGCCACGGCCTGTTTTGACTAATGAGAACGTAAATGTGATTTTCGAGTGTGAAAAGTATGCGTACTTCACTTGGCTTATGAAAATTTTGAATCAGGCTTGATGCACAAAAGTCTGTCGCGTCCGTCAGTTGTCCGTACGTCCGGCAGTCTGTCGTTACCGTCCGTCAGTTGGAAATCGATTCACAGCAATCCGTCGTTCGTCAATCCTTCTCTACGGTAGAATTTCAACGTGACAACATCACGATCTTTCTTTATTTTGGTTGGAAATACATTTTCAAAAGATAAACATTTTGGAGAAATAATTTTCTTGCGTTGTAAGAATTTATACTGAACTTTTTTTTACATTTAAATTTCTGAATTTACCACAAAAGATAAATAAACACAGATCCACCGCCTTGCATGTAATTTCAAAGTGCGTATTCACGTCTAAGGGACGTTGTCAAAAGACGGTGGCTCATCCGTCCGTCGAAAGTTAAAGTTTGGTAAATATTTGACGGAAGGACAGATAGAAAAAAAAAAGTTGCCCTGCGATTGGTTGAAGATCACGTGACCGCCGGGCGGAGTGACGGATGCGACAGATTATTGCGAGTCCAGCTTCGAACCGTCTCTCATACTGTCCGTGTACTTGGTGAGCGAGCGATCTCGGTGGCAGGCCGGGAAGCCGGTTATATGCGCCACGCAAATGCTGGAGTCGATGCTGAGCAAGCCGCGGCCGACCCGCGCGGAGATCAGCGACGTGGCGAACGCCGTGCTGAGCGGCGCAGACCTGGTGATGCTGTCGGGCGAGTCCGCCAAGGGAGACTACCCCTTCGACTGCGTGAAGACGATGGCGGCCATCTGCCGGGAGGCCGAGCACGCCGTCTTCCACAAGCAAGTCTTCAGCGAGCTGCTGTGCAAGGTAGGCCACGCCGCAGTCTAAGGTCAAGGTCAAATGAGGAAACAATCTTGTCGCAACTTTGAGGTAGAGAACAGAGGGGAGGCTCGCCCCGCCGGAGGGGAGGGAAACTACTTGACACCGCTGGCGCTATATATATATATATATATATATATATATATATATATATATAACTGATAACATCGTTCTCTAATACCGCACTGTTAAATACCGTGCTGCGAGACTTACGTTTTTTCGACAGGTAGTATGCACACGCGCACCGCTGTCACTACTGAACTGAACAACTCCACCCCCTTCTCCCGACTCGGCAGACGCGTTTTGAACTTCTGCGCATTATTTTTATCATTTGAATTTCACCCTATCTTAGAGCAAGAAGGGCAGATCCAGAGGGGGGGAAGGGGGTCTCAGGGGACATGCCCCCGCCCCCTCCCCCCACATTGGCATGAAAGTGTCTTGTGAATGTTTTTAAACTGAACTGATAATATGCCAGAACTGTTTAATATACTTATTTAATTAATTTAATAACATTTCCTAAAATTATTAGACAGTGCACCTTCTACTTTGCCACGGCTCAAAAGTCTTTGCCTGCATCCACACAATATACCCCGTCCCGCAACTCTCTTTCCCACGCCCTCGCATTCCGGTGCTGCTGGATACTCACCTCATTCCACTCTCAAAACCTCGTCAAGAGCCGCCCAAAACCTCTCCACACCATACGTCGAGGTCCCAATGGCGGCATACCGCACCCATGTTAATCTTCGAGCCTCGTGACTTGTGGTGAGTAAGAGCTACCCCGGTGGAGCTGCGGCTTCTGTACGCCATATCGAAGACATGTTTTTGAGTGGCATGGTCTAATCGCGGTTTCTTCACACTTTCTGAATCAAACCTTTCAAAAATCACCCCATGTATGATGTTTGGTTGCTTCATATATATATATATATATATATATATATATATACACATACACACACAGACACAGGATGATTCACAGCACCTGTATCACCCCTTTTTCTCGGCAACAACACGACACCGGGAGTTCGCGAAAAAAAAGTGTGATAACTATACCCTATATGAAGCATCGATTGGTAGTAATCCCATTCCCCCGAATATACCGGGGGTAGGGGTATGGGGGGTGACTTTTGAAATTGTTAATAGGAACAGGGGTCGTATATGGTATCGTTGGATATATNCCACCAACAGTCACGCATGCTTGGCGACCTCTACATATGGCGTGATTGGCTGACAATGGTGGCGACAGTTGAGGGGAAGTCAAGTGGTGCGCCAGTGACCTGCTGCATCAGCGAACAAAGCATTTGCGCCCATATATTCCTATACAATAATTATTTGTTTTAGTGAGCTCGTGTGTGCGCGTGTGTATATTACAAGTTTTTTATACTTGTGATAGCATAAAAGTATTTTATTTTTGGTTATGATGCACTTTTACTTATATTTTATCTATAAATTAAAACATTTATTTTATAATTTATATTAATAGCAACGGGGAGAAAATAGGTGTGTCGGTAACGCCTAGTAAGAACTAGTTCTCATGCAAAAATTTTTATTGCGCTGAGTGCAGTGCGCTGTCACTTTCGGTTTGCACGAGGAAGAATATTTTGGAAGTATAACTCTAGCAGGACTTCGGAAAAGTGTGGAGTAACCGTGAATGGCCTATGTGGCTCGTCACAGGTCGTTTTGGCCCAGCACTGGATTGGCTGCACTGTGACCTGTCTATCCGCCGTTATCAACAGAGCTGGCCGACTGCGATCCTTGACATCCCGATACCTCATACATCACGGTACAGTTGTCCCTGGAGGCGGTGGTTATACCCAAATCCCTGAAATCACTGTGCACTCTAGATAGGTGGTCCACGGGAATCCCAGTGCCTGCATGTCAGATTTGTTAAGTCCCGTGCGTCTGGCCACAATAAAATGCGCTGAATATTGTTTCTTACCCATTCTGTGCTCGATCGTTACTCAAGTCATTACTAGGTCTGACGACATCCCAGTCATGCGTGGCTGGACACTAAATACATTCGGCGAGGTGACAACAGCGCCGTTACGCCAACATGCAAGTGTATCCAACTCAACTGCTCGTGGGTGTATGCTAGAAGTCTTTAAGCTTTATTGTCTCAAGTGGTGGACTACATAACTGTTTTTTTTTCCCTATTGGTGTCCATGCATAGTTCTAGCCTGTCGCCGAACGTCACTCTTCGGACGACCACGTAGCAGNTTTTTTTTCCCTATTGGTGTCCATGCATAGTTCTAGCCTGTCGCCGAACGTCACTCTTCGGACGACCACGTAGCAGGTGACTTGCGAAGACCAGAGAGAACAGATGTGCCAGAAATATGCACACCGTTTGCGCACATAGGGAGATTTTTTTTATCGATGAGTGTTCAGCTTCTCCATGGCTAGGCAACGAAGTACTTCGTCCACTCACTGGCATCTTGGGAGCCAAAAATACCCAGGAGTTACTGCAAACAGTGGGAATCCTATTCATCCTTTCTCCTCTGCCTCTTCAAGCACGAACATACGACCCCTTGAAGTCTTGTGCATGTTGGGATATACCCCAACCGGCTCCCAATGCAATGCTTAAGAGAGCTTTGGGCATCGCCAGAATGCAAGGGTGGGGGAAACGGGAGATCCCCGAGAAAACCTATCGACCAAAGGCATTGTCCAGCACGATTCCCATGCGCGAAAATTCGTAAGCGACCCCACCGGAATCCTATTCAGTTCGCCGTAATGATAGGCGATAGCTCTACCCGCTGCATCACTGTAGCCCCGGGAGGAGGAAAGACCATTTAATAAAAACAGAACTATCAATGAGAATTTTAATTTTCCCAGGCATTAAATACATTGCAGATGAGCTGATTGTTATGAAATGTCGGGAGCTAAAAAAATTCACTGTGCTGTTGAAAAACATTTAGTGATAGATAATAGTAACTCGTCTTACATAATTGAATATAACCACGCAAGCTGGAAACTACTTCAATAGAGTTAAATTACTCAAAACACAAACAATATTCAAAATAAAAATATAACTTTTTTAATGTAAAGATTTTATACAATTGTTGAATCACTGGCAAGCAGACAAACAAAATTATCTGGCTAATATGAGTAGCGACTGGTGGCACAAATGATAACAGAACATCAGAAAGTATACCAAACTGGACATGTGTGTAGGTGCACCCTCCACTAGACCCGACCCACTCGCTGGCCATAGCAGCGGTGCAGACGGCTGTGAAGTGTGGCGCTGCCGTCATCATCTGCACCACAGCCTCTGGGAGGACGGCGCACTTGCTGGCGCGTTACCGCCCACCCTGCCCCATCCTGGCCATCACCCGCTTCGTTAGAGTGGCCCGCCAGCTGCAGCTTTACCGCTCTGTCCTACCACTGCTCTACATCTGTGAGTAGCCATCTTCCTCAGTTGTATATGAACTAACTGCCATGCCAATTATACCTGTACATAGCAGTTATCTTGACAATTATGCAAACAGTGACACAACTGCTTTACATTTGAGACATGCAGCCATCTTACACTGTTAAAAAAAANTCTTGACAATTATGCAAACAGTGACACAACTGCTTTACATTTGAGACATGCAGCCATCTTACACTGTTAAAAAAAACTTTTCCTGTCTCTGCTAAGTATCTTACAAGTGCCATTTCATTTTCTCTTAAAAAATAAGTAATCATGCATGCTCACATTTACTTACTGTGTCCTTAGATTACATTCTACACATGTGTTATGGACATTAAAATATCTTTAGCTTCAGGGGATGTAGTTGTAACATGAGATAAAAATTAGTTAAGAGATATTAGAAGTGGTTAAGTGTTTCGCTTCCTCTAATGTGCGTTATTTCCAGAAAATTTTTACCAACCAAAGAATGTGCATGGTCATTTGCAATCACATGCATTCTCTCATAAAAATCACACCTTAGTTTTGCCCTGTTAAACACATTCATGTTCAGATGTTATAAGCATAGACAGCAGCTACTGTTTACCGTAGTAAAACTGTAAAGTGCAAAACTTTGTGTTAAGGCTTCTTGCCATAAAGCACCATAATACAGTATTTTGATTACAAATTATAATCAATTTTATTATTCTGTCTCAGATTAAATATCTTTATTTTACAAATAAGGTATCTACAGTTCAAAATGTTCAGACTGAAGCAGTTACAACCTTAACACTTGTTAATAGGGTAAACTGGTGAGAGAGCAGATGGAGGTGGTAGCATAGATGTGGTGTTCCCAGGCCACACGGCTGCGATTTCTTGCAAGGCCACGCTGTGAGCACAGACTCTTATCTCAGGTTGCGGCATAGCCACGTGGCTTGCATCAACACCGACACATACCTCTCTTCATCTCTGTTGTTGGCCATAGAGCAAGCCGAACGCAAGTACAGGGAGGATGACTACTTAAACTTAGTAAATAAGCGTTACTACTTGGACATTAGATCCGGAGCCATCCGGCATTTATCATAAAGTAAAAAGACATTAAACTGTGCAGGATGCTACAGAAACGCAAAAGCAAAAAAACCAGTACATTATTTTACACAGCAGCATAAAGAAAACACTTCCACGAGACTTCTCCTGAACCAGCATGATGTTACTCAGTTACATTAAAGACAAACACCTGTAGGCAAAGTAATTAATTACGAGCCCCCCTCCCTCCCCCCTGAATCAATGGATGGGCCAAGGCCAGCTGCATAGGTAAAATAAAAGTTTGAGACATTAATAAGTAGCCAGACAGACTATATCGGTGATAGCAAAGATGAGGCCCTCGCAGGCCATGCAGCACGTGTCCGTCACACTTAAGCTCCTGCGAGAGACTGCCAAATGGCATGGCAGTTGTAAGCGGGGACTCTGGCCCGTGCCAGAAGTGCAGGCCCCGTCAGACCACGTGCATGGATACGAAGCACGAGGATGGCGATGATGAGTACAGGAGTACAGCAAACAAACACAAGAGATCTCGCACACTAACAAAACCCTTTGCTGGTGGCCTCGGCCGCTGTTACAAGACTTACACAGGAGTGCATGGCAAATCAATCACTCACATAAACCCTTTATGAAAACCTTAAAACCTAACAAGAGCCTTTATACTCTTTGGCCGTAGCCCACCTGTTCACACAACCCTGAGCCTCTTGCTCTTATGACGCGTGATGGGCTTATGCCAGCTGAGGAGCGAGGTCGGACCACACACTGTTGCATGCATTATAATAAGACACACATACCAAGAATTATGAATGTTATCATCTTTTATTTTTAATGCGTGCATCTGAGTGGTGTGTAAAAACCATTGCAGGGACCTGCTCAAAATTTTGTTGAGTAACTCACTAATTTGTTTCGGTGAGGAAAATGCAAATCACATAAAAGTTAACACGTGTTGAATTTTAACTATTACAGGTTAGCTTTCCCAAGGGTGCCACACAGTAAATCAACACACATTGGATAGTAAACACAACCCTCACTAGCTGTTCAAGATGTTAAATGCCTTCATCATAGTCAGAAATACTTTCAAACTCCTTCGACCGAGATGAAATAACATACTGTTCCGTTAAAATAGTGTCTCACGCACGAAGTTGCATATGAGGCTGTATTAAATTTTGCTACATACTTCATACTAATATACCTTTCTGGGTTCAGGGAGCACCATGGTGGCTGGTATGCTAAGGCATTATCCTCACGTCGCGAGGAGATCGCACTGGTGATGAGTCACACTCGATCCATGGCATGACTCGCTTTCAGAGCATTACGAAATGCTAGCGTTTCACAACGCACTATAAGAAAAAGCCTATTATTCTAAGTTTTCATGTGCATTACTGGACAGTGTACCACTGAAACTTTATTTTCACATTGAGCACACAAGGGATTCACACTTTTTTCAACTGCACGACACTGCTTGTAGTAGAAGTACTAAAGTTTACGCACATTAACACATGTACCAAGTTACATATGATGTCAAGACACGACAACACACACTGATTGCAGCTTCACCACTTTCGGACTGGCTGAAGGACGTAGACTCGCGGGTTCAGTATGGCGTGAGCATCGGCAAGCATCTGGGCTTCATCCGTCAGGGTGACGCTATGATCCTGGTAACTGGCTGGCGAGTAGGATCTGGCTTCACCAACACTGTACGCATTGTCTATGCTACTGCCTAGGCAAGCCTCGCTCCCCTACGCTTGGAAGATACTCTGCATTTAAATTGTTCCCTGCTGTTTATTGTGTGCATGTTGCACAAGTTTAAAAATGTATAATTTAAATAAAGTGTGGTTATCAAGAAAATGTTCTGCCAATATTATTGTACTTATCACAACGCCACATGCAGTGCTGCCTTAAAAAATTACTATTTTTATTAACACACCTCTGCAACTCAGTGTGGCCTTTATCATAGCATCGCAACAGAGATGTCTGACTACACATTCAGAGGAAGATGCAACGGCAGCTGTATGTTGATTATGGGATACAAAGCGACAGGAATGATTCTGGCACTATCACACTGGGATTGGTGATCTCTCAGAAGTTTGGAAAATTATAAGAAAAGCCAAATTTTACACTACATTAAAATATATTCCTTAAAAGTCATTCCCCGAGTCTTCACCAGTATATTCAATACTGACACAAACAGTGTTATATTTTTATTTTGTACCACTGTTAATTTCTGAACTATCTAAGTTACGGCTTGCGGCAAACTGAATGCTGGACAAGTCATTTTCTTACTTTCATGAAGAACATCGTGGAACACAATCTGTACTCTTATTAGAGCACTGCCTTCAATCACATTATTATGTACAATATTTTATTTCAACTTTCTGAAGCAAATCACAACTGAATTTGTCCACTTACATATGATACAATATCTTTACTTCTTCGATCTTGACCAGTCTGCTGGCAGCTGAAGTTTCGAACGTTTCTCTTACCAAACACCCCTGATGAGTAGGAGCAAGATTTTGTGGTTTTATTTTTGAAGACTCATTTACTCAAACTTTATTACTAAAATTACGAGTTATTAGAGCAAAACTTTTACTGTGCTATTTTAACGGAAATGTTATTATTAAGCATTGTGAATCTGTTGACAATACTTTATCCTTATGTACATACTTGCATAAAATTTTTTTAATGCTTATGCAATTGCATAAACAAAAGTAAGCATTTTATTTGAATTAAGATAAAACAGAGCATTGCCATAGGTTAGAAAAACCCTTTTTAGGGTTTTAAGTTTTTTCTTACTCATATGTTGAGATCTCCTTTCTAGATAATGTGGATTTCTTGTTGTAATATTTCATTAATGGCTTCAATATGGTTTTATGGAGAAAAACCATGCAATCCTAGAAATGAAACTATTTATATATATACATTGGTGTAAAATTAACACCCGGATGCAATGGTCCCACATGAATGGAGATTGTATGGAATAATTATACAGGTTGTACACTGTATATGATAATGATCACAGGGTCGCACACCTATGGGCAGAGGCTACAGTGTGTGTTGAACAACATCAGTATATTGTGTAGCCGCCATTAGGGATTATGCAGTCATGCATAGATGAAGGTATCGGATGTTAACGTGGGGAATAGTGTTCCATGCTAATTCCACCTGTTGTTGCAATTGGTGGAGGTTTGTTGCAGGTATTGCAGATCGCACCAAATGCTGTCCCATCATGTCCACACATGTTCAATGGTGGACAGGTCGGGAGATCGTGCTGGCTAGGGGGGTTTACAAACACCTTTGAGAGTGCATTGGGTAACATAAGACGTGTGCGCATGGGCATTGTCCTATTGGAAGAGGAAGGTCATCTCCTTGGCGTTGTAGGAACTGCAACAAAATGGGCTGGATGATGATCTGGATGTAGCGTTCACTGTTCAGTGTTCCCTCAACGAACACCAGAGACGTACGGTCATTGTAGGCTATTGCCCCCCAGGCCACGATGCCAGGAGTTGGTCCTGTATGTCGCTACCGTATACACAGTGTTTGTTGCCACACTCCTGGTCAACGCTGCACTCGCAAACATCCATCACTGGTACCAAGGTAGAATCTGCTCTCATAACTAAACACACCTCCTTGCCATTCACGCCTCCAATTACATTGTTCTTCGCAACACCATCCGAGGCAGGCTACATGGTGATGAGGTGTGAGAGGAAACCTGGCAAGTGGCACCCTTGATTGTAGCCCAGCATCCAGCAAACAATTGGTGATGGTCCTAGCTGACACACTGGGTGCAACAGTGACCCTAATCTGTGCAGTGGTCGCCGTGCTATCAACAATGGCTGCTCGCCTGAAGCGGCAGTTCAAGTGGGAATCCGTATGCCGCTGCCGTCCGGAATCAGGTTGACGAGCATGTGCACCATTGTTGAACCACCGGCACCACCAATGATGCACAGCACACACTTCACGTCCTACGCGTTGGGCAATTCTTCAGAAGGTATATCCAGCCTCCCTCAGACCCACATTACAACCTCGTTCAAAGTCCGTTAATTGGACACACTGTGGTCGTCTATACTGTCGTGGCACGTCTAAAATGCTTACTACACATAGGACTATTCTTTCACCAAGTCGACTGCAGTTGTATTGGGCTTAGCGGTGTTATGCCTAGTACACGGTTCACTACGTCTACAGCACAGCACTTTTAATTATTGTATGCCCTGCCTTCTATCAGTGCCCCATGCACATATGGTGTTTCTACGTCACCGTTTTAGTGTTCACTTTTTTATTTTCCACCAGTGTGCATGGTAGCTGATACCACTGTTATTCACTCAACCAGAATAATAACTTTAGATCAATTTTTTTTTCCATTATTTGAAAACTTAAAACTATTCTTATTCTCACTTGGTTTAAACATGAACTTTGATACAAATTATTGGTCATTGTTTCACAGATAAAATATTTTATTTTGACTAAATTTCATTTTATTTTGTTTTAACTTAAATTTCCTTGTTGTGTGGTGTATTAACTTGCACTTTGGTGTTTCTTCTTTTTTTGTTTTATTGATATTACAATCTTGGTTCTACTAATGAGCGAGCGAAACGGATGGCAGCAATCAACAATTTGGGTCTATCACCAGTGGGAGTAAAATGAGGTGGCGATAAAGCAATGGAATGTAGTGGAGTGAGAAAACAGGAGTACCCTGAACGAACCCACTGCCAAAAGGAAAGATGCAATGATTTGTACATGTGAAAATCTGGGTTTAACACTGTTGGGAATAGAGTGGTCTGACCACTACATCTAGTAACCTCAACCTTTCTTACTAAATTCAGCCATAATCTTCAGAGCAATTCCAACTCGTCTGTTCTTAAAAATGGTGGCACAGGTTCACTACTTTGACATGCTGTCACAAGAAGTTTCACAGTTTCATGACTGGTTTAGTCCATTCACGGTTACTTCCAATTTTTCTGAAACCCTAAAGCTAACCTATGCTTCCAGGATATTCGTCAGCTTCATGCAATAAAGCTTAACAGAGTCTAGAAAATTGCACCAAAGGGACAACGTGCCACATTCGTGCGCACTCAGTGTAAGAACTATTTCTTACAAGGTATTACCAACACACCTATTTTCTCTGTTTTTATTCATATCAATTATAAATGAAATATAATTTATAGATAAAATATAAAAAAATTTAAATTTAGCTAAAACTAAGGTACTTTTATGTTAACCCATTCCGACCCCAATTGTATACATTATGTGCGTGTAAGTAATTGTTTGTCATTACTGTACACTGCGAAGCTCAATGACCAATCATCTTACCTGTGGGTATATGACTCGCAAACAGTCTTACTGGTTTAGGTCTTAATTCGTACATAGAACTGTAGCCAAACACGAAGACTACAGCTCATTGGCTGTGACAAAGAAACACGTGCCGTGTCAACTTAAGTACAGCACTCATCATAATATTTTTCTTATTTGCAACACCTGAAACCGTAATTTTAAGTGGGTCTGAAACGGTTAACGCAAGTTTTAAACCCTTCTGATACATGGCATATTTAGGAAACAAGTGCACACGCCATACACGAGGTGATGTTTCCAAGATTTTATCCAAAAAGAGTGAAGATACTAAGAATAGACTATAGCTACCTATATTAGTTAAGTCATGAGTCAATGCTTTTCCTGCTCCACATTTTACAAACATGAAAGACTTGGTATTTGNTGAGTCAATGCTTTTCCTGCTCCACATTTTACAAACATGAAAGACTTGGTATTTGTAATAGCAATTCTATACTTTTTAATCAACCATGCATACTTACAAATACATGGTCACATCTTAAAAGCAGACTCTTAACACTGTCCATCTGCCAACTCAAGAATAAAAGTTCTAATTTTTGAGGGAAGGCCAATGGAATTAATCACTTTCTTCAAGAATGATTTTATTCCATATTTTATAAGCTGAAAATTGCACAATTTTTTACAACCTAGAACACTGTAAGGACTTTCCAAGGCCTAAAAAAAAAATCACATTTAAAATTCCAGGNACCCCAATTGTATACATTATGTGCGTGTAAGTAATTGTTTGTCATTACTGTACACTGCGAAGCTCAATGACCAATCATCTTACCTGTGGGTATATGACTCGCAAACAGTCTTACTGGTTTAGGTCTTAATTCGTACATATAACTGTAGCCAAACACGAAGACTACAGCTCATTGGCTGTGACAAAGAAACACGTGTCGTGTCAACTTAAGTACAGCACTCATCATAATTTTTTTCTTATTTTGAAACACCTGAAACCGTAATTTTAAGTGGGTCTGAAACGGTTAACGCAAGTTTTAAACCCTTCTGATACATGGCATATTTAGGAAACAAGTGCACACGCCATACACGAGGTGATGTTTCCAAGATTTTATCCAAAAAGAGTGAAGATACTAAGAATAGACTATAGCTACCTATATTAGTTAAGTCACGAGTCAATGCTTTTCCTGCTCCACGTTTTACAAACATGAAAGACTTGGTATTTGTAATAGCAATTCTATACTTTTTAATCAACCATGCATACTTACAAATACATGGTCACATCTTAAAAGCAGACTCTTAACACTGTCCACCTGCCAACTCAAGAATAAAAGTTCTAATTTTTGAGGGAAGGCCAATGGAATTAATCACTTTCTTCAAGAATGATTTTATTCCATATTTTATAAGCTGAAAATCGCACAATTTTTTACAACCTAGAACACTGTAAGGACTTTCCAAGGTCTAAAAAAAAAATCACATTTAAAATTCCAGGCCTAACTAGGACTATACAAACCCTGTTTGGCGAAGATATCAGTGCGTCGCACACAAGCGCAATTTGGTGCTAGTTTGTCAGTGAACAATTGCCATCTTTCTAACCTCGCGCAGAGCTGAAGACACTCCTGTTACTGATGTATACACTTAGGCAGAGCACATACAAGACTGCCGTTGTACTGCCGTAGCACATACCATGTCCCCCATATTTGAAATATGCTGTTGCACAAATTTTGATCAAAGTAAACACCAGTACATCTGTTTCCCACCAGAAACTGTACAAGTTTGCAGAGTGTTCACGCAGACTTACAGAATACGCTGAAAAAACCAATAGTCATGGTGCACAAATTTTACTTCAAGGTTTAAAAAACACAAATATATTTACACCTTGCGACAGTATTACGTTCCAACTTAAAACATTTAGCTACGCAACGTATGTGCATCTCTTTGAAGTGGAAGCTAAATAGATGCAAACTAAACATATGTCACAGAGTGTATAAAAAAAAAATTGAATATTGGAAGATAAGAATATTTGTTTTAACAAACTTTGATATACATTTCTTTTGGTGACCATACTGAATGGATCATTGGAATGCTGGTAGATGTAACAAGTTACATAACTTTATACATTTTGTTTCAGATTCCAAAAACATACCGTACTTACATGTAAGTATATCACATAAAATACCATATGGATTACACAGCCATAAATTTAAAGCACACAATAATTAACAACAGCCTGACATTACAAATTCAACAAGCTAATATGTTCTCGATTTACCCTCTTCCAGATATTTTAAACTTTTCCGAGTCTACCACATCAAATACCTTGCTGTAAACTATTTACTGAGTACACTTTCAAAGAAATGTTTCCTATTTACAAAAAATAAATGCTGACACAAAAATGTTTCAACTGTGTAACAGAACATACAAATCACATCATCAAATAAATACTCAGTAATTTGTTTATTAACACAGAGCAAATATTACAAGGAAGGGGGAATTAAGCTGTGGTTACTATTCAGAGTACGAATATGACTGGAGGCAACTAACTAGACAGATATGGAGCAACTCGCAAAGTTGCAATTTCTCACCGTTCCATTTCTAGGACCTACCATTCCTTGAAAAACATCCAGACGACACTGCAGAGAAAAAAACATAAATGGCCCCAGGTACTCTGCTATATGTCTGTACAATAAACTTCAAAGTAGTTTCAAATTGATTAAAACTTTAAGTGAATTCAAGCAGGAGCAATAATTTTTATTCTGTAAGGGATTTTATGGATACGAAAATAGTTAATAATTAAATCCTTGAAGATTAAGAGGTATACTTGTGTCATTTGAGGTTACAACAATTAAATGTCTTATTTTCCATTGTATCATGTAATTCAACATGTTCTTAATGTAATTAAGATTCTGGTGTTCAAACTACTTTGCATATATTTTCTTGCTAAATTACTTAACTACCTGGCAAGAGATTCTGACCTGTTTCATGTTTAATTTTACATATGATACTATAATTTGTATTGTATTTCTATATTATATTTACTATAATTTGTGTTGTATATTGTAAGTTGGGAGATGTTTTATATTTGTGTATGGTTTTGTATTTATTGTTGTTTATACTGGCAAATCCTATACTACATGCACATTGTACATCATTTTGTAGTCTACTGGACAATCGATGATGATGATGATGATGATTTTGCTATGAAGGTGGAATAAACCAAAATAATGCAAAACACAATTCATAAAACGGCNATGATGATGATGATGATGATTTTGCTATGAAGGTGGAATAAACCAAAATAATGCAAAACACAATTCATAAAACGGCATGTAGCAAAAGTGCTAGAATCAAAAAATTATTTCCTCAATACGTAAATACATTTCTAACCAATTTATGCAAGTTCCCTGATAACACGTAACATTCCCTGATATTTCCCTGACTTTTCCAATATTTTTCTGTTTTCCCTAAAGCAAGCCACCGGCTATTTAAAAGTAACATGAACCACAAAAGAATTAATGTCATAAAATTGCTGGACGCATCAACTACTCCACAACAAACAAGACTTCCCCGGAGACCCAAAAAAGTAAAATCAACATTGGTGGAACAGGACAGATTTGGAGCTCTTAATAATGTTCTTGAATGGAGAATACAACACTGATGTCAGCAAACACAAGAACTACATCGAGTGTGAAATTGAAATTTCAACTAACTAAATGTTGGCACGTTGATATGGCAAGAGTCTNAACACAAGAACTACATCGAGTGTGAAATTGAAATTTCAACTAACTAAATGTTGGCACGTTGATATGGCAAGAGTCATGCAGACAAATATTTACAAGCACAGGTGTATTTTACCCTCTTTCTCCTGTAAATATGGCAGAAAATATGCTGCTATCACCTCAAAGGTGAAAGTGACAAGACTTGAAGAAATAACTACCCTATACCGAGAGGACTATGCCACCCTCGACACTGCAGAATTAACAATGGGAACTGGTCCAGCATTTCATAAAAAATGAAGGCAGCTGTAGGCTCTTAACATCAAATAATTCTCCTGCACTTTCTTCTCACCAACTGATAACTGATACACAAAGTTGTACCTTTCATATTTATTCACTGGTAAAAACATGCCACATGTCGAAATGCAGCAAAGCATCATGTATCTTTTTAACCTTTTGAAAAATACTAACATTCTCTTTCTATATTTCTTAAAAAGGCTAGTTCACAACAAAAATAAAATCACAGCAAACAAATAAGGAACAACCACTGTGCAGNTATCTTTTTAACCTTTTGAAAAATACTAACATTCTCTTTCTATATTTCTTAAAAAGGCTAGTTCACAACAAAAATAAAATCACAGCAAACAAATAAGGAACAACCACTGTGCAGCTGGTGAAAAAAATTAAGAAAATCCTGGGGTCATACAAAGGATATCCTCCTCTCCCGTGTTTGTAACGCAGGTGTGATATTTCTTGCCGCATTCAACAGCTGCAGCAGTCTTTAAATTCATATATTATAGCTGCAAAACATTCAACAAAATGATGACACAACAGTTGAAAATCACATACAGTATCTTGTAATAAAAATAAAACAAACAAGCAAAAAAAAAAAACCATCATAACCGACAGACCTGTCCTTTCAGCCCAGCAGTTTACAGAAAGCGTGTTTCATAACTGAGTCATAATACTTTGTAATAGTATTAGTGCTGGCAGATTTGCACTGTGCTATCATTTATATCAGTTAAAGCAATTAAGTGTATACATACTTGGCAATTACGGGCACATTTAACTCCCAACTCAGCATGGCCAACTACNTACGTACTTGGCAATTACGGGCACATTTAACTCCCGACTCAGCATGGCCAACTGCATGCGCAGCTCACAATAATACGCTAACACGGTAGGTGAACTAGTACGAGATCATGTTAAGATTCAGATTCCAGTAGTATTTCACCGTTTTATTTAGGAACGAGAGGCAAGATAACACACATCAGTTTAGGGTAGTCGAACGTTATAAAATTGTATAAGTTTCCAATACGAGTGCTTAAGGGAACTTATTTATGAACGTAGTAAACACACCAGTCATCACCGTGAATAGTACCAACCTCTGTTTGTAGCAATTTTTTTCCTTTCTGATAATAATACATATTGTATTTTACGGCACCGGATTACTATCTTTTTGCAGAAAATTTTTTTCTCGACTTCCAGTTCCGGCTTACAATAAACACTACATTGCATTCACGTATTTTGACTCTTTCCTGTTATAATATTTGGGGAAATATATGTATTCAACACTAATATAAAAGCTGTACAGTATTCTTCATGCTTGGCATAACCAATTAATAATAAACAAATCTAAATAAATGGCATAACATTATTCTTTGCTCAAAGAGCAAACATGAACAAAAAATACTCTTAACATAAGCAATATTCTTATCAACTCAAACCGAGTCAAAATTTATTTGCTGACTATATATGTAACTTCCGACATATAAAAGCTAAACTTGGAAACCATTTTTACTAACACTTCAATTGCTAAATTTATTAAAAAAAGATACTACTGTCTTTCCACATTTAGGAGATGAACCGATTCAATGAGTTTTGCCATTTATTTTATTGTAAACAGCAATATGACTCAAGTCATTGTGATTAGAAAGGATGAAACTGACAGAACGAATAACTCTCACTCATTACAATAAATTGAATGTCACAGAGTGATGATTGCAGTTGTAGACACACCCCCTTCAAAGGGCATTATCACTGTATGGGGCACATTATATTCACTGTATGTCAACCCCACGCTTGACTTTTGCAGTAATGGAGCACCAGCTTGCCATCAGTGCCATAGCAGTCGTACAAGTTTCTCACAATCTGGTCCGGTGCGGGTGCGAATGCTTGGTTCACGTACAGAAACTGAAACCGAAAGACACCTGTGAACATTAAAAGAATCTTAACTGAATCCAGCACTATTCTTGGTACACATCAAGCCATGCATGCCATGCCAATCTGCCAGCTGATTCCAGCCAGAAACAAGGTCAACATAACACACTGCTGTCCTCTTTGCTGGTCCTACCATTACACCTCACTTAATTCTGCCATCTTCATTCTTTTTCCTACCTAACACTGGACTATAGTGAAATCCAAATGAGAAAATAGTGCACAGAAGGCCAAAATGAGTCGGGAGTTAAATAATGATGTACGAAGGAGTGTAGTTGTTCAGTTCAGTAGTGACAGCGGCTGAGAGCGGTTGGGCGAGAGCTGCTCCGCGTGTGCATTACCTGTCGAAAAAACATAAGTCGCGCAGCACTGTACTGAACAGAATGGTACTAGAGTGTGATGTTATCAGTTTGGTCTGTATAGCGCCAACAGTGTCACGTGGTTTCCCTTCCCTCCAGCGATGAGCCTCCGAGAGACCCAACCCCCACGTCCCCTTCCTCAAAAGTTGCGTGAAGATTATTTTCTCATTTGAACTTTACTATACAACACGGTTTCTGGGGGGCTGGAGCACCTCTAGCATTTGAGTGAAAAATAACCACAGTAGTGACCACACAATGACTTTAGTTTTTATAAGTTTAAGTAACAGACATAGTCTGTGTGTTTAACCGTTAATAAACCACTCTTAAAACTGGGGTATTTTAAGGTATACACACNTGTGTGTTTAACCGTTAATAAACCACTCTTACAGCAAACCCCCTCTCTGCTAGTATTTTCTCACCCACTAAAAAGAGCATGGTTTCCACCCATCTTCCTCTTGAGGCAATTTGTGTTAATACATGCACTACGTTTTTAACTTCCTTTCTGTCAAAAGTGTTTTTACGGTATCTACGCCAGTTTTCCCGTCCTTATATGTTTAGCTACATGTACATTTAGGGAGATAGTCATGACCTCAACCATTGTCATTACTGGCCAATCCCTCTCTGCCGTGATGCATAGGTGTACAGGGCTTATCCCCGAGACAAAATTAGGTCCTGTCCCTACCTTGGACATACATTTAACATTTAGATTACGGTAGATTCGTAAATAAATTACTACAACTAGTCACATCAGAGGAAATCCAATACGGCAAATCACTCATACTGCTACCTAACTGCAATGAAATAAGCTGCTCGAAAACATAAATACAGTCTATTTATAGTCTACAGAAACAACCTCATGGTAGTGCAGTGGACAAAGTGCAGGGAGAAGGGTTTAGGGGGCTTCATTCTTCATTGACATCATGGCTCTGGGGTATTCTTCCCCTGTTCCCATCCTCCTGGCCTTGCTTCGGCCATGGCCTGATTCAACTTAACAACCCTGCTGTTTGATATCGTAATGGCACACAACTGTGTGCTGTTCCACACAGATGCAGCGCATGGAATAGAGCAGCGAGGTATATCTGAAACCCCTCAGAAGAATTCCCTGTCATCAAAACTGGAAAATCAGGTATTTGCTGACATGTCAATCGTCACTGCTGGATTTCACTTTAATAAGTACTTTATTAAAGAATTAATAATTTTTTGCCCAAGCATGCTAAATTTATTCTTACTACCTTGTATGCTTTTTTAATGGTATGCAGAGAAATTCTGATTTAGCCTAAAGGAGCAAATGTATAAGTATCTAATGCGAACTAAGTAAATAAAATAAGTTTCTTAAAGTCGCAGTAACAGACAAGCAAACATAGGTCAGCATAGAACACAATCTATGTAGAAAATGGGGTTTTTGCTATGTAGGGGGAAAATAACTGTCTTAATTGATTTTAAAAAAAAAAACACATGATCAGTATCAATTTTTGATCTAACACTTATGCTCCCTGTTGGCACTTGACATCCATTTCATGTAAAGATGGTCCTTAAATTGTTTGTTTATCCAAAGGTTCAATGGCCGGAAGCCAGTTGCTTTCGGCTGTTGCTAAGCATGGCATGGCATACCTCGCTTACCCCCTGCTTTAAGTGCTTGGTGAGAGCAGAGGTGGTTCCTGGCAACCAGTACAATGCCCTCACGCCCTCCCTTTCTTGGCCAGCCAGGTGAGTGTCTCCAAAGAGAGTCCATCCAGGAGCAGAACCAGGGGGGAAGGGGGGACTATGAAGCTTGACCCTCCCACCGTGGAGCTTGCTCTTACACTGGGTAAACTGAGAGTTGAGAAGTTTTAGTAAGAGCTTAAGAGGCATCAGTCCCTGCCACCTTGGTTTTTTTTACAGTGGAGTGAAGAGATTTGGGCAGCTCTTAACATTGAGGTATTGAGAGCTGATGAGGGTGAAACCAGACGAGTATGGAGCAGCACTGGAATGTGAGGGCAGGGAAACATGAGAACCTCGAGAAAATCGGGAAACTGGAGATTCTCGAGATAACCCGCCGACCAGCCGCATCATCCAGCACGATTCTCACACGCGGAAATATGGAAGTGACCCCACCGGGAATCGAACCTGGTTCACTTAGGTAGGAGACGGGCAGTCTGACCACCACACCACCGCAGCTCTTTGGATTTCTAGAATTTTCGCAAAAACCTGCATTACATATTTTGTAATGAATTTCACGGAATGACAGAACACTGGATAATCCTTTGTACACTTTCTCAAGTTCGCATTGATTGACTACAGTGGCTAGTTTAACTGCTATTAACTGCCCGCATGTAAAAATCATTTACTTATTCCCAGCTATTACTAGTTAAAAATTAATAAATACAGTGAAAACTAACAACTTGATAAAGCTTGAAAATCTGTTACTTATGCTGTCTCGTGCAAAAAATTTCATTACGCAAACTTAAATGTAAGTTATGACGAAAATTTGAAAAATCCAAGATGTCTGGGACTGATTCTCCTTAACAGCAATGTTTGAGTGTTATAAGTGTGAAATGAGATGAAGATGGAGCATCAGTAGAATGCAAGGATGGAGGAAACAGAAGTCCCTTGAGAAAAACCCCCAGCCAACTGAAACGTCCATCCTGTTTCGCCTTTGTGAGACACATGTAGTATGATTACTACTCACTGAGGCCACCTTGAACAACGTAAAAAAATAACTACAAAAATTTGAAGCATCACTCGCACACTGTGAAATAGTGGAGTACATATTTGTGTCCAAACAGTTCTCCAACAATAAACATTTTGCATATTTTTGTGTTGCCATTTTTTTTTTTACCATTTATGCCCTTCAACTTTCCTGGTATTGATAGCTCTCTTAATTATGGCATAGTTTAAGATGTCAATAAAATACAAAAACCTGCCAATATGTAAACGAATTGACAACTTCAGCAAGCTCAAAACAAACTTAAATTCTCCCCCCTTCCTTTTTTTTACCATTTCATAAAGTCTCAACTTGACAATNAAAATACAAAAACCTGCCAATATGTAAACGAATTGACAACTTCAGCAAGCTCAAAACAAACTTAAATTCTCCCCCCCTTCCTTTTTTTTACCATTTCATAAAGTCTCAACTTGACAATTACAAAGCATACATTCTATGTTAAAGAACTAGTCAATAGCCCTCCACCTTAAATAATCATAACATACCAGGCTCTCTGCTGGATCCAGTTTCAAATATTTCCTTACAAATTCAATGATCCAACCAATTCGTTTATCAGGATCAATGGCCCATTTCTTTATTTTCATGATTGGTGCATTGCCAGTTGCCTTGAGTAAAATGTCCACTGCAACAACAACCAGTTAAATATGTGAATTACATTCTAAGTCTGATTTTGTAACCTATTTTTTTTAGTAAATTAAAGGACATCCTACAAACAAACACTCTACCTACGTTATAGAATTATTTATTACTCTGGGATATACACTTTAAATATCTATTTATAACATACGTATAACTATAAATTTTACACTACAAAAATGTGTATACTGGACAATATTATTCTTGCCAATGCTCACTTTTTTAATACAAAATGTGGCTAAACTTTAATAATGTATGAAATGTATTTTTTGTCAGAAATGCATAAACATGCACGAGCTCAGTTCATTTGGTTTAAATTGTTAAGTTCTTTTAGTGTAAAATACTGCCGGATTGTCAGAGTTCCTATGAATAAATAAATTAAATTAATGCTTTATACCTTTCTGTTTGTCAGTTTTGGACTGACTGTTCTCGACAGCCGATTTATCACCATGGCTTTCGCTTTCATTTGCACTTCCATTTGGCTCTGAATGCTCCACCTTAACTTCTGGGCTTTCAGACATCGGAATTCAAAAACCCTACAACCAAAACGTATTTAATTACCACATATTACAACCTCAAACTACATAACCTCTGAAAATAACCACTTCAACAGTTATCATTGGCGCAGACATTTTACGCGTAGAGAAGATAAGATTAATAGTGTCACACACTGCTATGCAAAGTGTTTTACGTTGAAAAAATGTAATGTTAGTGTAACGGAAAGCCACGAACTATACCACATAACCATCAACTGGCAGAATACGATATCAAGTAGAAGCGTCAAGTGTGCGATGCGACAAATGGCCGAGTTTTTAGTCTTCATATTTAATTGAAATTGTTAACAAATTCTTATATGTTAGAATTATTAGTACCACGAATGGATGGTACCTCAAGAGGTGTCGACCGAGGGGTTTGTTTATTTATTTTCTGTTCGTCGAGAAATGTACCGGTACGTATGAACTGCTTCAATGCATAAGAATAAAATAGTAGCCAGATTTTCAAGTTTGTCAAGTACGTGATTTATTTTTAAAACTTTGCGAATTGATTAACTTTTATGTAAATGTGTAACATATGGCTGTTAAATATCCCAATTTGCAAAGCCGCGAAAGCTTGAGTTTGGTTTCTGGTTGTTTAGGTAGGTTACATGAGTTGTATTGTGGCTGACGCAAAAGTGTTTCTTTTTTATTAAGCATGTTCTTGTCACTAAAGTGTAATGGATATGATACACAGTAGGTGATCAGTTTTCTTTCCTAATATCATGTGATGCCTAATCACATCTAGAAGTTTTTCACCTGTATAATTTACTGTAGTGAAATGGACTGCAGTTTAAATATTCGCCTAGAAAACTGACGATAAATATCGTCCTGTGTAGCGTATGTGTGTACCAACAAGAATGCAAGAAAGAGAGCAAAGCAATTGGAGTTTGAAAAGAATAATAAAATAACAATTCACAAGTAAGTACCAACCCATAATCCCCAGCCTGGTGGGGCTAGACGTAGTGTAAGTCCATTCTGTCAGTTGTATGTAATTTATTTTTTGGCAGACTGATCGCCAACAAGTAAAGAGTGTTCCGGGAAACATTATTTAGGGATTACAATTCGCACATAATGATGAACACAATCGTTGATAGAGCTGTAAAGATGTAATTTTAAAAATAGGCCCTCAAAAACTTCAAAAAGTATAAAACGGACTATAAAATGGTTTTGAAAGCAATAGCGTCATGTTCATTACAAATTGCTTGCAATAACATGTATTTATGATACCCATTATAACAGAAAATAGGCACTAATTGGTGGATCATAGAAGTACAGGTAGGATGTCTAGAAAAAGTGACATGAGAAAATTCCAACCCCATAAATATATTTTTTAAGTAATAATTAAAAAAGGTCGTACATTTTTGTGATGAGAGACTAGTCAGATGCAGCCATAGGCAATATTTTGGAATTTCTCTAGGATGGAACCTAGGTGTTTGCTACCTTGATTGACAATGCTCCAGCATTTAATGCCCAAAGACATGATCCATTCTTTGGCTTTTTAGAACTAGGCGCTAAGGGTGACCAGGCACCCACATCAGATGACTGAGATGTAGTCTTTCCATTGCCGATGCATCTGTTAAAAGATTTTAAGTAGAAACACAAACATTCTATGGCATAATTATAAAAGTATAGATGTGCTGTGTGTCTTTAAGCTGCTTTGAATATCACAAATAAAAATTTTCATATTTTCAATTGATTATGTAAATACCTATTTTAGCCATTTCCACTTTCCAAAATACACTGCAAATAAAGAAACAGATCATGAAAGTAAAATTTGAACATGAAAGGGTAATTATTGATAAGAGGGACTTTTCTGAAGGAAACATAGTACACCCACAAAAGTAACATAAATGGGTCTTGCACAGCTTACATTTTTAATATTGAGGAGCGCTTAATAGTAAAATAAGTAAAACATACTAAATGAAATAGTTTAAATACGAGGAGTTCAGCTGCTTTGTTTACACCGGGCGCCATATTGAATAGCCATGTCATGCTGTCGGCGCAGCCGTGAACTGCGTTCAGTTGCTGTTTAGATGCAATACAGTGCAGTTCGTGAGTTGTGTCTTCCGAATCCGACCATGCGAAGGCTTGTGATTTATAAATGGAGGGCGCAAGTACGAGTGATTTTGTGCGTTACAGTCGTCTATTTGGTTGGTGTTACTTGGACATTTTAGTAGATCATGGTATTTTGTCGAGTGAGGTAAGGTGCAAGTCATGCACGACAGTATTTTAATTGGCCGAAGACAATGGAATTTTACCCGCAGTGTACCTAGGTGTGTTAATTCAAATACATCCGATATGTTTTACTGTTACTTTAAAATCCAAAAATCCTAGATTAGAATAAAATCGTAGATTAGATTAAAAACCTAAAATCTTAGATTGGTATGAAAGCATAACGTCGTCGAGGTTAAGCAGGGTTGGTTGGATGTTATATTGCCCGGAGCCATAAGTCAGTGGTGAGCTAATTATGAGGGTCGTCCAGTCGATGGCCTGTGGGGTCCCTGGTAATCCTCCGTCAGTTTGTTGATGGGTGTCGCGTACTTACGGTTGCACTTTTTATATCTGATGGAGTGACTGTAGGCCATCTTGTACGCCTGAAATATGCTAACGAAATGCGGGTGATGCCACAAAGGATGCCCTACAATGAATTGACACTGATTTCACTTGGTTGAGCAGTTTATTCTCTGTTCTTGCTACAGGTAAATAATGTATGAATTATGCATGATAATGGATCAGCACTTAAGTGGTAAATAATACGTGGTCTTATATTGAGACGCGATTGCCTTAAACTCTTCGGTGAGAGTATGGGTGGCTCTCCCCTCAGTACATTAAAGATAATACAAATGTTCCAGTGACTAATATATTACTACTGTAGTTAAATGATTGCAGCCTATATGCGGGTACTAACAGGGCTCGCGGAGCAGGCGACCAATACCGCCAGTCTTGTCCGGGTGCTGAGACGAACTGGGGCGAGTCATGTCTGCTGTCGCCACAAGTGACGAGAACCGACATCAAACGCCGAACGATGAAATATTACATGAACACTCTGTGATGTGATTATAATGTTGAAAAAATGTATGAATTAAATTAAACACATTGGTGACATATTAACAAATGTCTGTTAATGTTGAAGTTATGATATTGACAGAGAATGTCACCACACAAAATTATTTGTTACAATGCTGGAGGCCTTTATAGGCAATCTCCATTTTAGAAAAAACATAATTACTCTTATATAAATAGACATTAAATAAGTTATTACAGATTCTCATAAAAGTGTTTGAATTTCACTTTCGATGATGCATTGAATTCCACTGGTTACAGTGTTGCCAGGTTGCTGTCTCCTAAAGGGATGGTCGAGTCCACCTGGGCAAAGGGGTGTGGAATGCCATGCTTGATTGCCATTTATACAATGAAAAACACCCCTGGCTGTAGCCGTGAATGCAGTGACTGTGTTCAATATGTTTGTGAAAATTATGTACACCACTGGATGCCACTTTGGGGCACTTATCTCTTCAGGTCTGACCTACCAGCCAGTTAACGTCACCCGATGGTGCGTTGCGTCGTATTTAGCTACGCGAGCTGCGAGGACGCAACAACCAATTGCCAGTGCCCCCAATGGCTGTGGCTTTGAGATAAACACAGTTTCGGATAGCCTACCCATTTATTAAAAGAGTTACCTATTGTAATACATGAGTAGGGCGGTCTCTTGAGTTGTGTAATCCTTGTCACCAAGAAGGTATAAGTTTCGTTCTTGTCGACCGGCACTATGCACTCTTGGCCTGATGTGGTTGGTGTGGCCTGGTGTAGCTGATGTAGTTGGTGTGTTTGCTGTGTAGTCAGAGTGGGCACAAGGAATTCATTGGACGCGTGGTTCACGTCAAGCATATGGGTAATTATAAATAATAGCGACTTTTTTTATGGACACATAG
>NQII01007167.1:64448-79954 GCA_002778355.1 Clitarchus hookeri
TATATATATATATATATATATATATATATATATATATATATATATATGGGTTTTGCATAGCTTACCTGTTTGATATTTAAGAATAATGTAAGAATAAGCAGAACTTACGAAATCAAAATTATTCGACTGTTGCAAATTACTGATAGGGGTTTTGAAATGTACACATCTCATTTTGTATGTTTTTAGACTGTATAACATTGTTTAAATACTACTGCCAAACCTTGCGTGTGTGTGTTTATTAAAACATAACTAATAACAGCGATGGCAAATCCATGATCTTGTGGCAGTGTGTACAACCATGGCCATGAAAACGAATATCAGTCAATGGCCAATGCAACAAAGTAGATTAAATGTGATATCTCCTTTTTTTTATTTGTCGTCCATTTCCGACCCTTACTTTCGGATAATTAGGATGTCTACCACTAGTTCTCGTTTTTTTCCTCTTCTACCATCCTAATCACCTATGCGGCCAACGTCCTGACGTCCTCACATAACTACGTAATACATATAAACATACGTATGGTTTAGAGATGTACACTTGTCTCCCATATTGCAGAAGAAGCCGCGCCTACTCCAGAGACGGTGCTGGAAAAATTTATTTTTTGGAACACTAATATCGACTGTACTCAGTGCGAGTGCAGCCCAGTGCAGTCGTTAGATAACTCCTGATATTTCGGCAGTTTATTCGTTTAAGTGTAGACTAAAGCATTATCTTTTGTCTATGGTTTACAGTACTTGATACAACTCATAAAAGTGGGTGTCTGATACATAACATCGCGATACTGTGTGACCTACTACAGTTCTTCTGTTTCCGCCGTCGGTGACAGTTCGGTTTTAGACCTCGACGTTGGGGCAGTGGCGTCATTTTGTGTTTGTGCCGGTTTTTACCATTTTCGTGAGGTAAGTTGACCAGCGATTTTAGGATATTTCGTCATATGAAGAGATTGCCGTTTTTTTGTGCGTTTCGTTTGGAATCACCGATCTTGGCCGTGTGCGTCAGGGAAGGCAACTTTAATTACAAAGAAAATGTGTAACCTTTCTCTAGGGTGTTCCTACTTTCTTATTTCATTTCGCTATCTTTGATTTGATCAACGAAATTTTGTGGATTACATGCAAGTTATATATTTGGCTGTGCTAATTTTTTGGTTAAGTTTTGTTACTTATCGAGGGTAAATATATATCACACGTATTTCATAGTTTTCTGTGCAATTGCAATCAATGCAGATCCTATTTCTGCATGTTTCAACGTTTGTTTATATAGGTTATTTGTGTCTACAGGTGGGGTTTTCAACCTGTCTCGTATAATTTGTGTATTACGTTTCAGGCGAAATATAAATCATAAACATGGCTGATAATATTGCAACTGATTCAGGGAGAATTGTGAAAATGGAAGTGGATTACAGTGTAACATGTGACGAAAAAGTTCCAGAATGTAAGAAAATGGCATCTGAAGGCAAAATGCATGATGCCCTGGATATCCTACTGTCATTAGAAAAGCAGACAAGAACAGTAAGTATGAGTAAAATAAATTTTTTTTAACACCAAAAATTAAGAATGCCTTTTGCAGTTGATTAATTCTCATGTGTTAGTGTCTTATTATGATTACCTACCTTGTGCAGGGCTGCTTTTAACACTTTGATTGCTGTATTTTGATTCTCGTCATGTACATCATATTTATTCATGTAACTGTAACATCTTCCATAGATTTTTTTTTCTAAAATATGCTTATTAAACTAAAGTGATAAATTCAATATAAAGATTGTGACAAAAACACTCATTTTACGAAAATTATGGTGACAGTCAAAGTTTTAAGGTTGATCTATAAATGCATTTGCACTGATATTGTCAGACAGGTGCTCTCAAGGCAGGCCTAGTATAGTGGCTGTTTTATGCTTTCAGGGAAACTCGTGTATATTGACTCATTTTCTATTGTGAAAAAATACCTGCACAGAAATGATATGAATGTACATGTCTCCAACCCATTAGGTGCATTCTACAATGAGACAAGAAACTGATGCGGATCTCGGAGGTGGACATGTAACACACTCCGTTTCAATCTATAATGAGATGCATGCGGACGCATATAACGTACGGATGCACGTAAGAAAGGTGGGCATCTCCCAACTCTTCAGTGTCCGTGATCCGTGTAGCCAATATGAATTGAGTATGTGGTTTGGTGATATTCGTTTTCGTGGCCATTGTGGTACACACTGCAGCAAGCGTTTCAATTTACCGTGGCGAGTATCATTTTTGTTTTAATAGATAAGTGCACATGGTTTGGCAGTATAATTTACGCAGTGTTAAACACTGTAAAAATAGACAAAATGAGATATGTACATTATGAAACCTATATCAATAATTTGCAACAGCTGAGTATTTTTTGATTTTGTAAGTTGCAAGACTAAGTTTCTTTGTATTGTAGAATGGTTAAAAATTCATCCTAAGTCGTGCGCTTGTTCCACTTGCGTTTCGAGTCCGTATCCGTACATTGTAGAATGGAAGGCCCGTTCTACCATGCACGGATCTGTAAGAAAACTGTCTCAGAACACGTAAATGGAACAAGCCCACAACTCGCAATAAATTTTTAACTTTTCAATAATACGTAAAACATAGTCTACAACTCTACAGTCCTTCAACTTATGAAATCAAAAATACTCAGGTGTTGCAAATTACTGATATAGAGTTTAAAATGTACACACCTAATTTTGTTTATTCTTACATATTTAGCACTGCGTAAATACTACTGCCAAACCATGTGCATGTATTTATTAAACCAAAAAATGATAATGGCCACAGGAAATCCATGTCCTTGTGGCCATATACGTCGCAATGGCCACAAAAACAAATATTAACAAACCAAATACTTTATTTCTATTGTCAACACGGTTTCACGGACACTGAAGATTTGGGAGTTGCCTAACTTTCTTACGTGTATCCGTACGTTATCCGCGTCCATATGCATTTTATTGTGGATTAAACATGGAGTGGGATACATGCTTCGTTTTCGTGATCCACATCCGTGTCATTTTAGAACGGGTCTTAGTGTTACATAGTACATTAGTTTTAGATGCATAATTCAGCGTGACAACCTTTCATACCAATAAGCATACACCGAAGCACAGTATTAGTAACGAGAAGTATTCAACTTGGTGTATTCTTTCCTTGTATTAGCTGTATGCATATGTTAGCCAATCAGAAGCCCTGAATGCTCTACTACTTAATCAAATGAGAAATTTATTTATGAAGAAGCATGTATATTGTCTTCATTCTCCTTGTAGTGATTTGCTTTTATTTCAGGTTAATTACAATCATGGTAATTTCAAAATATCTCTCAAAATTGATGTTTGTTTTCAAGAAATCGGTTTTGTAATTTATTTAGTCTTGGTTTTATAGAGTAGGTCGGTGTTGATTTGTATTTTCTGTTGGTTGAAATGTCAATCTATTTAAAATTTATTTTGTAGGGCGCAGACATGCTATCCACTGGTCGAGTTCTGGTGGCCATCGTTCAAATATGTTTTGAAGCAAAGAACTGGAATGCGCTGAATGAGCACATCCTCATGTTGTCTCGGCGTAGAAGTCAGCTGAAGCAAGCAGTGGCCAAAATGGTTCAAGAGTGCTGTGTTTACGTGGATCAAGCACCTGATAAGGAGACCAAGATCAAGCTTATCGACACACTGAGGAGTGTTACAGAGGGGAAGGTGAGAAACACAGTACTTCTACTTATGTCATTGGTTTTGGTAGTTCGGTATGTGAAACCACATAAAAGTTTAAATTTTTATTGTATTTTTATTTTTTTTTAATTTCCATTCACTTCCAACAGTACATCCGGTATCTGCTTCATAAAATAATAGCCATTAAAACACAAATAGTCCTTGAAGTACAAAAGGTATATAACAGGGTGGCTAGCATCAGAGAAAACCTGGAAAAGTCAGAGAAATGTCTGGAAATTTGCTATAAGGATACTGCTAGCCACCCTGTAAACATGTTGTGTTCTAGTACAAAATATTAAAAGATATAGAGAAGCTCATATGTAAGGCAAATTAATAATATAACAATAAATAATGAGACATACAAATGGGTTATTCACATGCATCAACTATAATGAAGTGGGCAGCGACAGATTTAAGAAATCAATAGAATATTGTGTAAGTTGTATTAATTAATTTTTTAGACGAGTTTAAAATATTACATATAAAGTTGGTTTTAAGTTTCAACTCTTTTCTCTCCAGAAGTTAACGTCCATTTTCAGTTTTTTTTCTGCAAAACCGAAGTGCGAGTATATTCTACCTGTGTGTATCTATTACTTTAAAGTGTGGCCGGCTCTATTGAAGCATGGTATACCAGATATCAACACAACAGTGTTACAACTCAGAATACGCTGTTTTTAAGGAGTTACATTTTTGTATTCACAAAAAGCCTTACTCCTGCATTGTCACGCCAAATTATCCCATTCAAAAGTTTAACTGTTTGTGTGTGTGTGTGTGTCTTTGGGTTAGGTGTGTCCTGGATTTGTTTTCCGATATTTGGGATGGTTGCAAGATGGCAGTGGTACGCCAACTTGTGAGAAGATTGCCCTTTTATTTTTTGTGAACCTTTGCTCTCCATTTCAATTACATGCAGGATTTGGTGCCTGCAGAAGGCCTAATAAATAAGTTCTCTTGTGCCTCTTCAGGCAAGGCTCTGTTCAATAAACAGGAATGGTTACGTAGGCTGTTGGGGCAGCTTGTTGCGACGCTGCACGGAGGCAGTAACTAGTTGCAGGACTATACGAGGCACAGAACTTCTTGGCCGCTCGCGGTCAGTCGATCTGCCATGCTCCTCCCACGAGCTGGTGTCAGTAGCCTGTCACTGCTGTGTGCTGTTGCCTAGTTCGCAGTGTTACAGCGACCGCAGCGAGTCTAGGAAAATGTCTCTCAGGTGCGCCTATAAAATCGTAAAAGATTTCAATGCAATTTTTACAAAAAAAAAAAAAAGCTAATATTTATGACCATGTAGGTGAACATCCAAAGTCTGTATTGTATTGTTAGCCATTCGTGTTTTACGTTGTTATGGAGTGTGCACAACAGCTAACGTGAACTATTTTTCAGAATAAAGAGAATATTATACGTTCTTTCCCTTAAAGAAAATCATATTTCATAGGTATATCTAAACGTTTCCAGTTTGGTCTATAAGCAGACAATAACAAAATCTTTATTCTTGCTTAGTCAACACAAGATAATGCCAAAGCAATATTTGTGTTACCTAGAAAAAAATTGTCAGGAAGTGAGTTACAAATTCTGATGGTTTTAACTTTGGAAAGAAGAGAAGTTCGTGTTAAAAATAATCCTGACAAAAATTACGACAGTCATGCATGAGAAATAAGGTTATATGTTTTCGAAATCAAGAGACGGCGGAAGTTTGTAATGGAAAGGAATGACATTACAACTGTGTGGACAGGGAGAAGTTTGTGCTACCATTACAAGCTACGACACTAAGATGAATTATTTTTACTATGCTATGCACAACTTAAGTGTGTATATGAAAATTATATCATCTACATTTAATAGACCGGCTAATCTGTAAATTTAAGTGTCGTGGAATTTTTTTATTATGAACGAAACGTTTAGCAGTTTGTCTGCTCAAGAAGTCTTGTAATAAATATAAACTCCCTTATATTTGTATGTGCTTTATCAATTTCTGTTTCTAATATATTTCAATGTTCCTCTTTATGCAAATACTAGTTGTAATGTATATTACTACAATTCAGATTCCATGACACGTGTATTGTAACAGGACGGTTGCTTTACAAATGTGGCAACAGGACTCTGTGATGCTTGCTGATAGGCTGGCACTGAGCAGCCAAGAAGTTCTCTGCGAGGTATAGTGGACTTAGGACTTTGTGTAGTGGTGTCGGTGCCAGGGTCAAGACTGGTGTAAATGACTGCAGTTCTTGTTATTTGGCTAGTGAATGCCCTAGTCGCATCTGCATCAGAGTAAAGTCTGCTTCTCTGTTTGTATTCTTGTAGTTTCCTAGGGTACAACCCTGGTTCACTTTTCCGCTTACCAGGAGCCAATTTATATCGTCGCAGCAGGAAGCAGTGTAGAAGTTGTAATGGCTTGAAGTGTAGTGTTAACTGGTCTATCAGACTATTGTAGACTCCGCTTTGCCCGGCTAGCAATGCTCATGTAACTAGGCTCTTGACGAGCGGGAAGGTAAATGAGAATCGTGCCCTGGTCTCGTCCTCTGTTGAATACTTGTAAAGATGGGAATGTGGCAGAGTGCCTGGCTCTATTTCAGGAAGTTGTAATGTTAATTTGTTCACATATGATACTGCAGTTGCCTTGAGTGCTGGTAAAAGCTAAGGAGTAGTCAAATAGATTATGGTGAACAGTGGACGTTGGGCACTATCTAGAGGTGGTGGAACCCTTCTCAGCCAGGCTAGCTTAGAGGTGTGCAACGTCATGTAGAGAATTTGGCGTACTTGGTGTTGGATAAAGCATTCCTCTCCAAAATTTAATTTTTAAAAGATTTATGTTAATGTTTACACTCACGTGTTGCTTCCTATCCTCACATTTTACCCAAATAACTTACAGCCATACAAAAATACCATATAACATTATTTATTGACCTCCAACTTTATTAAGTATACTAGTATGGAAATTTACAGTTACANCACATTATTTATTGACCTCCAACTTTATTAAGTATACTAGTATGGAAATTTACAGTTACACCAAGTGTAGTATTTGGTACCCCTTAGTGAGATTGGGGGAAATTAAATTGTTTACTTTACTCCTTTCTTCCCCCCCTCCTCCGCNAGTATTTGGTACCCCTTAGTGAGATTGGGGGAAATTAAATTGTTTACTTTACTCCTTTCTTCCCCCCCTCCTCCGCCACTTCATCTTTTCCCTGCACAGAGTCCCGTGGCTACCTGGATGTACCACAGTTGGATGGGTTATCCTGTGCAGTTATCAAGTGCCGAAGGCATGTAAGAGTGATTGGTAGGTAAGATTGGTGAGTGAAGGCCACATTGATACCACCTTTATACATCCTGTCATCCCATAATTAAGGAGACGCAGCTCAGAAATGTGTCGCTTATTTAAGGGACATGCTGCTCATCAAGTCTAGTAGTGCAAACGTCAACATTGCATCTGCAAAAGAGAACAGCTGATGCCAGGCAGTGGACTTGAAAGCCATTGGTACTGTAACTGGCCTCTCACGGGTCAGGGTTGAGGGGAGAATGTTACCTTGCTGGAAAAGTACATTTGGTGTGTTTATGTGTCATAGGATAAACCTACAGATTCCTACTACCATCCTGTAAGAATGGCACAGCATCTAATTATAAACATTTGTCATGTATTATGGTCATTTAATCAGCAGGTAGTTTAGTTGGTACAAGATTCACAAGTCAAAGAGTTGTGTGTTTCCACAAACATGATTTGATTCATAAAACAGTGTTTTATGTTTTCGTTTATACATTCCATGCAGTGGCAGTTTCTGCTATAGAGCTGCAGCCCCCCCCCCCCTACTGAATTATTTATGAGTTACAGTGAACTATTTTTAATATCGCAGCTGCTCTCAATTTAAAAGAAACCTTATTATGATTGCTTGGAGCTTTCTACTCTGCCAACGATCGTAGGCCGATCTTCTCGACTGAGCAACGCGTGTTTATGTATTTTGTACAGCGCTAGGCTGGGCAGTTTGACTGGCCTGCGGCGGAGGCAGCCCACCCGGCCTCGCTAGCACATGTGCATGCTTGTGGCAGGGACGTGCAATGCCGTTAGCAAGACTGGCAGCCCACAGACTGTCGTGGGACGGGCAGCTGGTGCGCGCGTTTATATTGTTTTGCTGTTGTCAAGCTGGTGATTACTTCAAGTGTGAAGTGAAGCATTTAGAGGATTTTAGCTATTCTACTTTTACTATATTTGAATTTAATTTAACAGGAACACAATAAATGTGGTGGGTTTACAAGCTATTTCTTTTACTCAATTTAAATTAAAAACAATCAACTTAATAATTAATCAGCCTTCCTCCCTTCATCAAGTAAGCAGCAGACATAAAACAAAACTAATTGTGGTGTGTATGATAAGCACAAATGGCTGTGTTGATGTGCAGTAAAAAATGCTCTTTTGTTTTCAAGAAAAGTGTGTTAAGAATATTTTTAACTTATTTCATTAATTTACTTATTTGTAATGTTGCAAATATCTCTGGTTTAAAAATCACGAAATAAAATGGTGTGAATATTTTATTGGTAGAGAGTAAAATAGCGGTTGAGAAAGGAGATTACCNTTAAAAATCACGAAATAAAATGGTGTGAATATTTTGTTGGTAGAGAGTAAAATAGCGGTTGAGAAAGGAGATTACTATGTTAAAATAATTTTTTATCAATAATAAATTTTTGAGACAAAAATATTTTAATACAGGATTATTCAAAAACCATCNATGTTAAAATAATTTTTTATCAATAATAAATTTTTGAGACAAAAATATTTTAATACAGGATTATTCAAAAACCATCATTTTTGAATAAACCTGTATACTGAAGCGATAAAGAGAAATTAGGTCTTTTATTTTCAATTTCGGTAAGAAAGTACTTAATGAAAATTTAAGCAAAATAAAAATATGAAGTTTAGTTCATTTAGATTGATAGCAATGAAAATATTTGTTTGTCTGTCCTTTTTTCTATGTTTATTACCAAAATGTTAGTGAAATAATTACTTGAAACTTGACTTCAAATGTTGACAAAAGCTATTTTTTAAGTTCAAGAATTTTATTACATCATTTATTCCTTCCTTATATAATTCATTCATGCCAATATTTTTTATATGTACTTTAAGGAAATATTTAGGAGCATATCGTCATACTGTACGGTCATTAATGACACTAGGCAAGTCTGATTTCACAGTTTCGATAAACATTAGTTAAAGCTGTGTTCTCATAAAATTATTTTTCAGTTTCATAAAATCCAACAACATACTCTTCTTTTTTGTTTTGTGAAACAAAAAGTCACTTTTGCACAGACCTAGAATATGTAAATCTTATTTTCAAAATTAAAGTTATTTAGTTCATTAGCTCACTCTCTCTACCACCCTCTCAAATATTCACTTTCACTCTTCAGCCCTACCTATGCTGAAACCCACAAGCTGCGACTGATTCTATGCACTACCTAATAAATTAAAACATGAGGGTCATCGTGAGGTCGTTAGAATATTGTGTAATCAAATATTTACAGTATTTAAACAAGCAGATGTGGGAATAATCCATCAGTCGAAAATTGCAGGGCTGTGATGTTACTTTAAGTTATAGTACCAGAACGTTACCAAATAATCAATAATTATTTTTCTACCAATTTATCAGCCAGCTATCATTGGATGGTCGAGTTACTCCACGCTTCCAGAATTTTACATTTGCCTCCCCACACTTAAAAACTCTCATAAGGAATTATAGAAGTTTTAATGTATTAAAATTGTACTACATAATTATGATTTTATGCATGCTTCATNATTGTACTACATAATTATGATTTTATGCATGCTTCATTTATCACTATGTTTTAGGGGGATTAAATTACTTCAAAAAGATTTGTATGTATTGTTTTTTTTTATTTATATATAACGGTTGTTTTTAAATAGCCATCATATTAGGTTCCACACTTACAAACATTCAGTTTAATTTTAAGCAACATTCTTATGTATGTATCTTGTATGTTTAAAACAGATTGTCTTCAGTTTAGTTTAAATGTTTTAAGATCTATGTTGAAGTGGAGAGAGCGCGACTCACTCATAAATTGGCCAAGATGAAGGAAGAGGAAGGAAATATTATTGAAGCAGCAAACATAATTCAAGAACTGCAAGTGGAAACCTATGGATCTATGGAAAAGAAAGAAAAGGTAATGCATTTTGTACATAATTACCTACAGTAGAATCATTATTCTTTTTTTAAGTCTTAGTCACGAGTATATAAAAAAAAATGGAATAGAACTTTACAGAAAGTATGGTTTTGAGTAACACTGAAAATTATGATTGTATTTGTTGTATTTACTTGTACAAAGCAGTAACATGTCAAAATATTTTCAATTTTCTACTACGAAAAAATTACAATCTTATATATTATCCAACATTTTTCTTTATCTATTTATCCCTCAGTCCTAACACAAATTGTTTAGGTAGAGCTTACTGTAAGTATGTATTTTGTTGTTTCGCAGGTGGAACTCATTTTAGAGCAGATGCGCCTGTGTTTGGCCAAGAAAGATTACATCAGGACACAGATCATATCAAAGAAAATAAACACAAAGTTCTTTGATGATGAGTCATCGCAAGATCTTAAATTGAAGTACTACAGGTAAGAGTTATTTATGTGATAATAAAGTCCCAAGGCATTGAAAGCCATTGTCGTGGCATTCATCAGGAGTTGGGAGCAATCTGCAAACCCAAGGTTCGTCAAAGTTTTCACACTTCATGTTTTCTGAGATGTAGCATATAAAGTAACATGAATTCAGATATTTTCCAAATTTAATGTTCTGTTGTAATTTTTCTTTTGTCCATACTGCTACGTTCATGACCAGAAATTAAAACTGGAGGTCTTTAATTAATGGACTATGATAACTGGCAGATGCGTATTGATGAATTGATGACTGGGTGAATTTGAATTATGCTTTGTCAGTCTAGTTCAGCAGTGAGCTCTACGGAAACTAGATTAGCTGGTGAAATATACCTAGTAGCCTAATGATAAATATTGCACATTGTATGTAACATATTGAATATAGAATTTTTTTTGTTTGTCACAAGTTAAACAAAAATTTTGAATCCCATGTTTTAATTTCTTATGTCAGTTGTGAATGCTGCTGCAATGAAGAGAATTCAAAATGGCAGTGGACTAGTTGTGAAGTTACATTTTTATTTTCTTGTATATCTTTCGGTCTGATAGTAATGATGTGTACAATTTTTGTGTTTGCTAAAGCTAAATCATAGACACGCATACAATAATTTTGTGTTTTCAATAATTCAGAAAAAAAACTGATGTAGGAAAACAGAATAAAAAAAGTGTGTTTATGCTAGTATTCAGTGTGCAAAAATCAGACATCATGCTGAACAGAAAATTTTGTGTTCACAAAATATTTGAGCAGTTTTTGAATACTCATTTGGTTGAGAATTGACAAATTTTTCACAGCCTCCTTTGTTCAGTTCTCTGTTCTTTGAGCAGTTCATTACAGCTTTCTTTTTAGTCGTGCAGTTTACTCACAACACTTACTTTTCAGATATGCATAAAATAAATATTTTTATCTGTTTGAACATTAATAGTTTTAAGCAAGTTTTATTTCATATTTTTTAATTTGGTTGATGATGTTTGGGGAAAAAAAAAGATATGAAAAACATGCTAATATGTAAAAAAATGTATATATTGAATGTTCATTAAGGGGCTTTATTGGTGAAAAATTTTAAACGCAGGTTTGCGTTTGGTTGAAGGGAAGCATTGCAACAGTGATGGAAAATATAAGCAAGCTTCGATTGTGTTCTGTTTCCTCAGAATTTTAAGTGGTTACCATAGGATTTCTACACAGCAATGTGTTCAGAAAAACAGCACTGTCACTATTGTAAAAAACACTGTTTTGCAGAAGAATAAATACATATGATAAACAAAGGGCTACCTACAGCGATTTTTGCTGACTTTGACATTATTTATTCGATGATCTCATTTATGTTTCAACAGCAAAATTTAAGTATTGGCAACATAATAATGACTTTGGTTTCTGTCCTGGAAAGAAATCTGCATTGAAATATTCCATAGATTTTTATAAATTAGAATAGACACGAAACTGCTTAAAGTGAGATTTATGTGACAACTAGGGTGGCCTGCGAAAACCAAGCTGTCATGAAATTATTTTTGATTTTCATACATCAACACTTTGTGTGCTGTTGAAAATATTATGTTACATTGAACTTAGTGAAAAGTATGAAATACACAAAATTACATTGCCAACATGTACAAATAATGTCGATGTAATAATACTGTGGTCATAGGCACAGCCAGATGGCCAGTGTCCATGCAACAGGTGGTCCCATTAGAGGATGCAGGTGTTAACACCTTAATTTAACTGGCCAAGGCTATCGTAGATGTATATGTGATGTTTATTTCGAGAGCACTGCAGCACATCTTCCTCTAGTGCAATGAAACCAACATATAAAATGAAAATGCTTAATTTATCATGTGTATGATGGTTGTGAATTACAGAGGATAACATTAGTGTTTTAAAACTTTCCTTCGTGGATGGTCCTCTGCATGCCCACAATGGTTCCTGCCTTTGACTAGCAAATATGTAACTTTTGAATTCAGGTGATGTAATAATTGCCAGCTATTCTCACAGAGTTCACTGGAACGTAAAGTTGTATCCACAGCACGAAAAAATTTATTTTCAAAATCATATTTGCACACTTGTAGAGCAGAGTTGTTTGTGGACAGGCTGATGATAGAGATGGACCAGCACGAGGGCTCGTACCTAGCGATCTGCAAGCACTACCGCGCGGTGCTCAACACGCCCTCCATCCAGCAGGACCCGGACCAGCGGCACCAGGTTCTGCAGAATGTCGTCTGCTACCTGGTACTGGCCCCCTACGACAACGAGCAGTCCGACCTCACCCACCGCGTCCTCGAAGACAAGCTCCTCGATGAGATCCCCACTTACAAGTATGCACCAACCCTTCCCCAAATAAAGCGGCTCTTATGATTATTTTTAATTTTTATGTGGCAGGCTAGTGGATGTAGCTTTTCTCTCCACAAAAAATGTATATTAAAACGTTTACAGTAATTTATGTAGAAACTGAAACATGCGAGTATGTTAGCCCCCAAGATTGACAATATTCAAAATTCTATCAAACAAAAACTGATTTGTGGTAGATTATTTCACTGGGAATTTTTTTGACATCTTTTACTGTACTTTTTATGGCCTGTGAACTTTAACTCGGCAAGTGTCTCCAAGGTTTGTTCCATTTCAGAATATTGTGGGTGAAATAGCTTCATTATTGACATTTCTTGTAGGATTGTGTTCATGGAAACCTTTAGAATGAGCAACCGGTCTTCTGGGTTCAGTGTAGAATTTTATAGGGGGATGCAGGGTACAGGTTACTGAAGTCTCTCTCAATAGTTCCTATTATTGAACTGTATTCTCCAAAAGACATCTGGAAATGGTTGTGGCCATGGCATGGGTAACAGGTCCTGCCTGTCTGGGCCTAGAATCGCCAAGGTTTTCACAGCGTAACTTTGGCATTGGTTTTGTTGGGACTTCCTTATGTACTTTCCTGAACCAAGATGTGTTGGAGCTGCAGCATGGAGCCTTCTTTTCTTGTCTTGCAGATCTGTGCAACCTGTAGCTGCACAGTAGTTTTATGTCAGGCGGCGAGGACCTTTCTTCGGTATTCTTTACACTCTCTGATGACTTGGGGGCTGCAGTTATCACTTCCTCGCGTTGGAGTACGAATGTGGCTGGGTTACAGTGCTCCAGGTATTCAAACTCTTTGAGCAGAGATATGTTCATTCCTGGTTTTGATGTAGAGACAGCTGGTAGGTACGGAAGCCTCGGTGTTCAGCCGAGCGCTGTTGGGGGCTGGTGCTTGTTGAAAGGGAGTAGCTCTGGAAACTAAACTCAGTCGCGCTGCAGAGCTTATATTTACCCGCCCCGGGCAGATAGTGACACGTCTTAGTAACAGTCTTTGTGTAATGCTTGACTGGTGGCTCTCTGGGGCAGTCGAGACACTTGAAGGTATTCTTTGCAGTAGTATTTCAAATCTTTAAGCTTACCATTTGCATTGAGAAATATAAACTCTAATTTATATTAATTTTGTGAATATTACATCATGATCATAGAGAATTGAATACATAAAATGCGTAAAAAAAAAAATTCAGGAATTATTTAATGAAATATGTTTAAGTAAATTGATTGTTAAACAAATAGTTTAAACACATTTCTTACTCAGTTCACCATCTCTTGAGTGTGCATGATGCTGCAAAAGTTAGCTGAGAAGTTGTCCTTGTGGAGTTATGCAACATATTCTTTGCTTTATTTCTAGATGCAATATTTTGTGGTGTTATTTTTAGGGATTTTTTTTTTTTTTTTTAATATTACATTTTGGTGTTATTGGTTTTATTATTGAAGACTTACAAGTTGGAACCTAATTTACCAAAATGATTCATTATTAGAGCCAAAATTTCACGGTGTTATTTTAATGCAAATTTTATTTTATGTTATTAAGAGTTGTTGACCAGTTAACAATAATTTATGCATATTTGTGTAACAAAATTTTTATGCAACTGCATAAACAAGAGTTAGCATTTTATTTGAACTAGATAACACATAACATTACCATGGGTTTTAAGTTTTTTTTTTTTTAACTATGTGTATTTTTTAGTTGCAATCTTACACAAATGGNGCATAAACAAGAGTTAGCATTTTATTTGAACTAGATAACACATAACATTACCATGGGTTTTAAGTTTTTTTTTTTTAACTATGTGTATTTTTTAGTTGCAATCTTACACAAATGGCTTTGGTATGGTTTTATAGAGAAAAAACATTTAATCCTGGAAATGAATATATATTTATAATTGCTTATACAATTTTGCTTTTCTCATTAAATTATTTTGCTCTTATCTTCATAGTATCTTATATTTACTCAGCCTAAACTTAATTTATTTTTTCCCCCTCATCAAAAATCTTAAATTATTCTTATTGTCACTTAGTTTATACATTTTTTATACAAACTGTTGGTCACAATTTCACAGATAAAGTAGTTTATTTTTGGTAAAATTTCATTTTATTTCATTTTTCAACTGAATTTTTGGTGTTGTGCTGCTTTGTATTAACTTGCATATCAGTGTTATTTCAGTTTTATCGCTATTCACAATATAATCTTGGCTCTCTCTTTATATCCCATGCAGACATGCATAGTTGATGAGAATTATGTTTTTTTTTATCAGGGAGCTTCTGCGGTTGTTCACAAACCCAGAGTTGATAAAATGGTCAGGGCTGTGCGAGATTTACGAAAACGAGCTGAAGAACGGGTCGACTACCAGCAAGCCAACGGATGTTTTCGACTCGAAAACAGAGGATGGGCAGAAGAGGTGGAAGGACTTGCGCAGTCGTGTGGTTGAGCATGTGAGTCATTACTACAGCTGTTAGTGTTGGCACACCTTTTCACAAAAGAAAACTATCAAATAAGCACAAATACTCGCAGGGTTGTGCGAGTACTCGTAGGTTTGAACTTATGGATAGCACATACTGTAAATAGCAGGAAGATATATCCTCATGCTTGGATGCACAATTGTAATGTTTTGATCGTGGGTGTTGCATCGTCAAGCAGTGAGTGGTACATGTGTGTATCTGCAATTATGACCGTGCGAGTATAGAAGTTAATGTCTTTTTGGTTTTTAAGGTAATTATAAATAGTAGCATAGTGGCCTGACTATGTAATTTTGCGATTACAGCAAAACCCTCACTGTTAAGACAACTCGTGGTTTCCAAGGATAGGGTTGT
>NQII01007167.1:83609-100051 GCA_002778355.1 Clitarchus hookeri
CACCAATATTGAAAAGCACCCTTGGCTTGCTAACAACCCTCAAAATCTTTTGCAAATTTTAAGAAATACATTACATAAAGAGAAAAACATCATGAAATTACATTAAAAATAAATAATATTCAAATATGCTTGCAATTAATTAAAAAACACTCTACGTATACCGTATTTACGTGTATACAGCCTCCCCTTATTTATGAATATTTTTGTGTTCGGGAAGGTAGGGAGGCTATACACGAAACAATCTCCTTTCCAGGTACAGTACCGTATCTGCCCCCCCCCCTCCCTTTTTTTTCCTATCATCAGGATGTTAACTTGATGAGAAAGAACAATGAAGACAAACAATAGAAATTTCATTGCTTAAAAAAATTGTGCAAATCAACATGTTACAAATTACAATACACTGGACATACCTACTGCGGAATTGGTATATATTATAACATGGCCGCCATGGTACAACATCGTACAGTGCGCTGCTTCACCTCTCACATACGCATACGTGCGAACATGTGAAGGATGAAAGGATAACAATGTAAGCATGTGTACGGAGAGGAAATTTACTGTTCTAATACCTTGAACGACGTAGGCATATCTGATAGCACACACGTACACTAAACATTTAATTAGTATTCACAAATACAACACAACTTTCGAATTTGTTTTATCGTAGTTACAGTGCACTTTTTATTNAAACATTTAATTAGTATTCACAAATACAACACAACTTTCGAATTTGTTTTATCGTAGTTACAGTGCACTTTTTATGTACGTGTTTTTTTTATAGCTTAAATTCAGGTGTGAAACTGCGTTTCTTCCCCATTATCGTGCCACGTGTACCAGTAAGGTAGAACTGTTTGTTTGGTACGACAACGTGGCGAGGCAATGACACGGAAACTACGTGGCTTCAAGGTGGCAACAATGCCTGCTTGCTCAGTGGCAACAGTGTTCACGCGATCAATAATGGTGCAGCTTGTCCGCTCATGCGCACTCTCACAAGTCACAAACAAAGCTGTGCCGTTTTGAAATTCAAGGCCAGCACACAGCTGGTCGGCATGTTGAACGTAAGATGGCTAACTTGTAAACACACTAAATTTATGTGGCCTAGTTGTCATCTAGTACTTGGAGTCGTTGCTTGAAGTAGTAAATAAAGGATGGGGTTATACAAGGAATCAAAATGTTTTGTGAATTTTCCAGTTATAAATTTGGAGTGGGACTATACATGAGTGAATACGGTATGTAGCTTGACACGTCATCCCCGAAGTCACTACGGAGGGCGAAACTGTGGCCCACTCCTCGGACAACAAAACCTTTGACAAACCCTGAATGCTCCCTACTTGCTAACCTGGACGTTAACAATTTTTTATTTATTTTTTGAATGCTGTAGAAATTGCAAAATAAAAAGGTATACCAAAAATTAAGTCCGAGAAATTAATATGCTAAACTGATGTGGACAGACACTGAAGCGTATCACCAGCAATTTTAAGTCCAGTAGATATAACGACATTTGTAGTGAAGTGGCTAGGAAGTAGTAAGAATTAACTTTTTGTAATATTGAAATGAAATCACTACAATAAAAAATAACAAGTAAAACAGCAGATTTCAAATTATTAAATTTTGTAACATTTCTGCATATTTTGGATTATCTCAGTTGTTTAGTTAAAATAATAGCAATCATCTTTACGTTGGGCATGTCATAATCTGTTTGTGCAAAAATGGATTGTGTTCAAAATTTTGAAACTCCATTGCAACATTTGTATATAAACCATATACCTGAAATTACACTGCAGCACTTCATAACATTCTGAGTACCAGATGTGTTACTATTGTGTGGTAAGTCAGAAGGAAAACCGGAAGTATCCCTATTAGTATTTGGTAAAGTCCTACTGTTGCAAAATCCACCAGCCCTCTGCCAGATTCACCTGCTCTGTGCGAGGTTCAAATCCCATCCACAGTGAATGCATTGGTGGTTAATCTGCTGTGCTGGTCAGCAGGGGGTTGGAGGGGGGATTGAGCCCAACTCATGTATCTATAGACATATGCTTGATCTACAACAAACAACTGTTCAAGAGATCATTGGTGATCATATGTATGGTGTGTGTGTGTGTGTGTGTGTATGTACGCATATGTGTGAAGTGACCATTAGTATTAAAGCTGGGTCGATGCCAATCGATTACCGATCGTGATGATCGGGAGATTGTGGTACTTCTACTACTGTACTTCCCTTTGTGTGGTTTTCAGCATCTGCAATCAGAAAGCTTAGTCATAATTCAATGAGTTGGAAAGTATATTTTATAATTGAAATTAAATATAAATATGCATCCTACTGGCAAATACATATGCATATTTTTTTTGCCATTTTTTTAGTTTTCATTTACATACATTAAGATTTATTGAATGCAGAATGTTTTGTTGTGTTGGATAGTTGTGTTTTTGCTTCAGTAGAAATATCAGCATTAAATGTTGTTATTATTCTTGTTATAAGTACAGAATGTGTGTTTTTTACTACAGTACATCTTATATNATATCAGCATTAAATGTTGTTATTATTCTTGTTATAAGTACAGAATGTGTGTTTTTTACTACAGTACATCTTATATATAAAAAGATGGGGGGATTGTGTGGAACTGTAAATAATTATACATTTTTGTATAACTAGTAATTGTGTGGCTAATTTGGTTATAGGCGTACACCTGATACTTTTTAGTCATTCAGAACTTCTTCAATGATAAAAAGCACTGATCTGCCAAAAAAAAAATCGGCAGGATCGGCATCAAATGTTTGGCATCGGCATAGTCTGCGAAAGTGGTGATCGACCCAGCTCTAGTTAGTATCATTTCCATTTCAGTGATACAACTTAATTTGGGTCACCTACTTACTTAACCGTTACTGCATTGCTAAAATAATTATTGTATGGCAATATGTTAAGCATCTCAATTCATGCTTAACCTAAAGATTTTGAAATTTGAAAATATGTGTTGTTGCCATACATACATTCTTTCTACTTCTTATGAATATCTGTTATTGTAGGTGTCGTTTTCCGGGACATTTGAGTTGCCTGTAATGAAACATGTTGTAATCCGTATTTATAGTCTAATTAAATTGTTACCTGTATTTTTAGAACTATAATTTGTTAAATTTCTTTGTAATTGTTCAAATAATGCTATTGTGGTGTGATGAATGTGTTTAATATTAATTTCCTTTCCGCATCCTTTGTGCGTGTCTGCGACGCAGGAGACGGAGGAGTTCTTGTCTAACCTGGTGGTGAACAAGACAGTGATGGCCAAGACGGACAGGCCCGCCGGCGTGGTCAGCTTCACGCAGAACAAGGACCCGAGCGACGTCCTCAACGAGTGGTCCAGTCACCTGAGCACGCTCATGCAGCTCGTCAACAAAACGACACATCTGATAAATAAGGAGGAGATGGTTCACAAGCATCTCCTTGCCAGCAGGGAGTGATCATTTCCGTGAACTGGCTGTTGGGCAGGGGCAGAGCGACCCGTCTGCCAAAACTGTTTCTTCGCTTAAGTGAACATGGTTTGTGAAGAGTTACAAAAGTAATTTTTGATAGGTTTTTGTACTTTAACTGGATTCACGTGCCAGCATTTGGCTCATGTCAATTTCGCAACATTGTTTGTATTAATGAAATGGAAATTGTTTTAATATTTTTAATGTCTGGGCTTTTGTGTGTGTGACAGCTAAAATGATTAATTATTAAACACAGTAAGTTTTTGGTATATTTAATTTTTCATATTTTAACTTTGATTGCAAGTTTCATCATTCCTATCTACAGTTGCCGTCAGCTTCATAAAAACAATTTTTTTTTCCTGTAGTTTTTGTTATTTTACCACATTTAGCAGTTATTACGAAGTATAAATTTTTTAGTTGTACCTATCCTCTTGTAATACATACCAATATTTGGCATTGAAGGTACACATTGAGAATGCTCTTATAATTAATTTATCAAAGTTTATTCACAATAAATTCCAACTTTTTTGATATACACAGGTTAGATGCCAGATTCTGTTTTCTGTCCCATTCCCAGGGTTGCACCTAGGAAAAGCAATTTTAGGTTCTAAACCCCTCACTTGAAATTTGATCCTTATAATTTGATTTCAGACGTAGAAATTATTTTAAAAAGATATCCCTTCTAATTGGTCTACTAATCTTATTCCCTTGCATGCATCAATTTTTTAAGACATGGGTCTATTAGTTGTAGTGTAGATCACAAATGTTATGTTAGGAAACACACAGGTTAACATGTCTCAAGAAAGAAATCATGTAAATAAAAAAAATATTTATTGCCAGTGTACGTATTGTGTGTTTTTTTTCCCTTCATTTCTTCTTATTAGCGTGTAATAACTAGATGCTTATAAAACTGAAGTAACACTGAAATGCGTTATAAAACACCACATAAATAACATCAAAATTTTCAGTTGATCTTGAACCCCTGCCCCCCCTCATCAATACCTTCTCTTCTTCACTCATAATTCTTCCCTTCCCCTTGAGACACTGACCCTCATCAGTGTAAAGCTGGTAGATTATCTCGCAGCAGGATGGGGCTTAGTAAAAATGATATAAACCTTGTTTGAAAAAAAACAGTAGAAGTTTATATTTTTCACCGAGACTGTCCTCACAAATACAGCAATGTTTTATCAATGGAAAATTACAGTATCTGCAGTTCCTACATCGACAGACTCGCCAATTTGGTCGACATCTGCAAGTTTGGCAGAAGCCTATTTGAATCAGCACAGCTCCAATCTTAAATTTTTTAAACAAAATTGAGCTAAAATTATAACCTTTAAATCTTGTCCCTCGTAGTAACACGTACTTAATAAAGACAAACCTTGTATCATTCGGCTATGGCAGGGTTGTCTCTGATTCTTAAACAAAATTCTTGATCCATCCCTCAAAAATCCTTAAAACAGTACAATGTGAACATTCCTTTGAAATCCTCGTGATATAAATAGTGGCATTTTGTGCATAAAATATTTAGTGTGCCAATCATATTTACTTTATACTTCACTATGTTACAATAAAACTGATAAACATCACCGCAGAAAACTTGCATCTAGCGTCTACCAGCACGTCCCTAGATGCTGGGGGAACTCGCGGACAAAGGCAGTCAAGTTAGTTCGCCTTATTATCGACGTCTGATAGAAGCCATCGAAGCTCACACCACAGATGCAACCCTGCATGACAGAGGCGCCTGTTTTTGCCACGGATCGAGGGATTGCACCAGAGAACGCAGCTCCGCCCACGGAAGGACGAGCTCACCCTGCCATCCTTGCACCTCGGAGAGCCTGCGGGCAGGTGGAATATATGTCCATGCACAGTCGCAGAATGGCAGTTCATTCTCAGCAGATAGCTCCACCACGTACAGTGCTGGAGCTCTCTGCTATCACCAACGTCTTTGCGACCTACCAGACGCTCTTCAAGACCTTCACCAGAAGCCCCCGAAGAAGTTAACACCCCTTTTCTACACCCACCACCCTTCTGGTAGTTGTTCCCGAGTCCTTTCTGTACAACAAGCATCGAGTTAGTTAGGGTTAGTCAGTATCGTAGCCACCTAACCGCATATGCTTTGTTAGTTCAGACCCAGATCCCCTTCACCTGGTTTGCGCAGGTTAACTTCCGTTATGGTTCTTGGTAAATTAGGAGTTAGTAGGGGCCACAGTGTTATTCCTCTCGGAATAAACACGTGTTCTATTAACTTCCGAGTTCTCATTTCTAAGGGCTACTAACTCTTAACTTCTGTAGACATCAGCCCACCAGAGAAGAGCAGGAGACCGCTGCATTCCAAACCTAGTGTAAGACTGCTGGCTCTATCTCTCTATCGATCTCTCTCTCTCTCCCCCTCTATCTATCTATATATATATCTCTCTCTCTCTCTCTCTCTCTCTCTCCATCTCTCTCTCTCTCGCAGAGCTAGAATGTAAGGGGCAGGGGAAATGGCAGACCCCCGANCACCAGAAGCCCCCGAAGAAGTTAACACCCCTTTTCTACACCCACCACCCTTCTGGTAGTTGTACCTGAGTCCTTTCTGTACAACAAGCATCGAGTTAGTTAGGGTTAGTCAGTATCATAGCCACCTAACCGCATATGCTTTGTTAGTTCAGACCCAGATCCCCTTCACCTGGTTTGCGCAGGTTAACTTCCGTTACGGTTCTTGGTAAATTAGGAGTTAGTACGGGCCACAGTGTTATTCCTCTCGGAATAAACACGTCTTCTATTAACTTCCGAGTTCTCATTTCTAAGGGCGACTAACTCTAACTTCCGTAGACATCAGCCCACCAGAGAAGAGCAGGAGACCGCTGCATTCCAAACCTAGTGTAAGACTGCTGGCTCTATCTCTCTATCGATCTCTCTCTCTATCTCTCTCTCCCTCTCTATCTATCTCTCCCTCTCTATCTATCTCTCCCTCTCTATCTATCTCTCCCTCTCTATCTATCTCTCCCTCTCTATCTATCTCTCCCTCTCTATCTATCTCTCCCTCTCTATCTATCTATCTATCTATCTATCTCTATATATCTCTCTATCTCCATCTATCTCTCTCTCACACAGAGCTAGAATGTAAGGGGCATGCCATTTCCCCAATGGCAGACCCCCGAGAAAACCCGCTGACCAGGGCTATCGTCTGGTACAATTAATATAAACATTTATTTAAGCTCTATTTTAATGTATTAATTGTATTCAATTTTGAAATTTGTATGAGAAAAGATACACAAATGCAATATTAATGTAACTTGTTTATTTCACTTTTGAATAGAAGTTTTTTTTCCCTTTAAATTGTTAATTTTTGTTTAATTTGTCGTGTTTCTTGCCACCACATCTAATTCCTTCATTTTCTACAAAGANTAAGTTTTTTTTTTTTCCCCTTTAAATTGTTAATTTTTGTTTAATTTGTCGTGTTTCTTGCCACCACATCTAATTCCTTCATTTTCTACAAAGAAAAACATTTGGTTAGATACATTAACTTGATTTTTAAGAGTGCCAGTGAGAGTTAGTTGGAAGTACTTCTCTAGCTATTCTGTTTGTTTTATTGTGTCCGTAAGATCTTTTTTTCAAAACACAGCTGTACAAAGATATTGGACAAGTCAAATAAGTATCATAAGTATAGGTATAAATACACTAGCAGTATAATTTTGCACACAACCACAGCAGGCAGAAAATAAAAAACATTAAGATGAATGGAAAAATGGCAGGACCTTGGAAGTAATAATGCATATAAACAGAAACTTTTTACATGCAGAAAAGTAATAACCTGGTGATATTGTATAACATTCAGAGTTCTGGTAGTGGAAGTCTATTGGTGCCATTGACAGTCCTAAATGTGACTAGTCTTGTGGTAGTGAATCTTGTAGTCCTTTGAAAAAAATATAGTTCATTGACATTAATAAAGTGTAAAAATACAAAATACTATGGTTGTTTGAACATTCAGTGGTTGTACAAAAACAAAAAATGACAACTTTCATTTTAGTTTCGGTAAGAAATTTGATTGCTGAAAGTTTTAATAAAATGAAAATCCTAGAATTTTTTTTTAATATTTGGGCGTTTAATGAATGTTTATTTAGTGCACCAATAAAGGGAATTTTTGTCTGTTAATTTTTTTTTTTTAGTAACTAGCAAAAAAGCAAAAATGTTATGAAATTTGTTAAACTTTTATTAAGACTGAGCTCTTATAAAATTATTTTCATTTCAGTTTATCAAAAGTTNCTCTTATAAAATTATTTTCATTTTAGTTTATCAAAAGTTTATAACATTTTTTTTTTTTTGTTTTTGTTTTGACATTTGCACAACCCTAAAAAAGACTTCTTTTTTTTCCGGTTGCTAGCATGAAGTAAACACTTTTTACAATACTTGAGGAAATTGATACTGGTAGGTATGAAAAAGTCTTGACACATTAATATTACTTATGGCAGAGTGCAGTGTCCATCAACGCCACTATACTTTGTCAGACTCGCGTCCAGCTGCTCCTTACTGAAGGCCTGTGGGCGGAGCTGAAACAGCATCAAGAATCAAGTATATCTTGAGAAGAAACTTTTGCCAACTTATGAATCAAGTACATTCATTGGTAGTGATCAACTTTTTTGATGCTATCTAATTATACATACAGTAATTTTACTGATATTAACAAAATTCTGTAGTGTATTCGATTCTGCATTTTTTTTATTAAAAATCTTTTAGAAAAAGACAAGAAAAAGCACATAATTGGTCACTCCTTTTTTTGAACAAAAAATCTTACACAAAGAAGGTTGATTCCAAGTAAACATGGGGAAGAGGCCACTAGGCTATTAATTACATCTTAACGAGGAGACAGAAAGAACAAGTATTCACAGGGCGGTACTTGCGTAGATACATCCACACATTGGGCAAACACATTTCTCATGCAGATGTGTGGTTGCCATGTTTTGCTGGCTGGGCGGGCTTCTTTAGGCAGCGAGTGATAGCATCCTGTACTCTACTGAGCAGTGGTTGGCAAACAGTAAACCCAGGGGCCAGGAGGCGAACAAGGGTGCGGTGGAGGGTTTGTCTTATGTTTAAGCCAGGTGGCTGTCTGGATTTGGTAATGCATTGGTGGACCAGTTCTCTACTATTATTTTAAAGGTGGTAAGGCCCTCACCACTCTGGTATTGTAATACGAGTCAAGATTTCTGGTTGTTAGATGCTGCAACTGGTTTCTCTTGCAGATTCACATTCACCCCAGCTATGGCTTGCGTGTCCACTCTATGGCCGGACGTTCTCCGAGTGTGTTGGTGATGTGGCTGTGTCCTCTGCATTGCAGTGAATGCACTAACTGTAGCTGGCAGATGAGGTTTCCTGTCACTGCCTAGGATGGGATAAGTCCGGTTAGTGAACATGCTGTTGATGTGTGCACACAATAGCTTCAACGTGGGCTATTGTATGTGCGAGACCCCCTGTAGTGGTCATATTACTGACTGTCGGTGCTATATCTGTCACAGCTTTTAATTTTAACACCAAAGGCAAAATGCCACCCAGTAAAAAATACTGCAGTCGGCCTGCTTAAGGCAGGCTTCTAATGTAGAAATGCCTACTATGGATGTTCCCTATGCTAACAAGGCTTCTTACTTCTAAGACTGTGAGTCNAGGCTTCTAATGTAGAAATGCCTACTATGGATGTTCCCTATGCTAACAAGGCTTCTTACTTCTAAGACTGTGAGTCTGACTTGTGTGAGTCCCTCCTGTCCCTGGGAAGCGCCACTCAGTGGCCGGCTTTGTGCAGCTCTGCAGATATCCTAAACGTCTCCATGTGCTCACCGAGAATTACAAATTAAAATCTACGTGCGTGTAGCAGTATAAACTCTCGTGTAAGTATAGATAAAATAATGCAATATTGGGAAGAATTTCCATCCTTGGANGGCTTCTAATGTAGAAATGCCTACTATGGATGTTCCCTATGCTAACAAGGCTTCTTACTTCTAAGACTGTGAGTCCCTCCTGTCCCTGGGAAGCGCCACTCAGTGGCCGGCTTTGTGCAGCTCTGCAGATATCCTAAACGTCTCCATGTGCTCACCGAGAATTACAAATTAAAATCTATGTGCGTGTAGCAGTATAAACTCTCGTGTAAGTATAGATAAAATAATGCAATATTGGGAAGAATTTCCATCCTTGGAGCTCCTCAGGTGACTACCAGATTGGAAATGTATTCTCTCTCTCTCCCCCTCTCTCTCTCCCCCTCACCTCTTATTTTAGAAACAGGGAGGGTGCATTGGTTGAAATCACTACTAAAACTGTTAAGCTAGAATGCATCTAAGTTGCTATAATGGTCTATCTGATATCTGATAGCCATATAGGGCATTGTCCTTAACCTGAGTTGAAACATTACAGAGCTTTAAATTGAGGATAAAGTTTAAAAAAATGCAGGCATTCTTTCAACATGTTATTTGATGTGACAGCTTGCAAAAACATTTTGCAAAACATTCTTAGTAGTTATTTTTAAAAAAATGTGCTCCAACTGTTGCAATGGTAGCTCAAAGTTACAAAACTTGTGCAGGTACTTCAGACGTAATACCCAAATTTTTATTCATGATAAAATATGTATATAGTAGAAAAGTGAAAAAATCTATTTGTCAACTATGTATTTGTAAAAATTTCCTCAAAATGAATATTGCAGTCTTNATAGTAGAAAAGTGAAAAAATCTATTTGTCAACTATGTATTTGTAAAAATTTCCTCAAAATGAATATTGCAGTCTTCCTTGTGACACTGATACAATGGTTTGGTTTACATTGACTAGAAAACTTGGACTCTCAGAGTTGATAGTCAGGACCTCGCAAACCTGATTAAACTGGGAAGTAGCTCGCCGACGTGGGCTATAAACCTAGAAATATACCTCTTCAAACTACTCCATAGTTGGTATTTAACTTGGAGTAATTCCATAAACCACTTGAACACATCTTCACCTCCATAGTCCTCACCATAAAATCCAGCCAAGCTGTTACTGGCACGTTTCTTCAGGCGGTGCTCGCTGCAGTCGTCCAGAGATTTGCCGCCACACTCATGGCGGACGCCGTGGCGGTTACGTGTTTTCGGAGATGACCGCACGACGGTGGGCCTCTTCTTNGGCTGATGCCGTGGCGGTTACGTGTTTTCGGAGATGACCGCACGACGGTGGGCCTCTTCTTGCATATTGCTGTAGTCTGGAACAAGGCCCACCAATTTACAGGCACATCAACTGCATTGCCAGTTAGCACTGGAGACTTTAACGAAAATAAAATTCACCTATTGCTGTTTCTGCCTCTTCTGCAATTATAAATTTTGTTTATTGTAGCGTGTATTCGGGAATATGTTTTAACCACATTTTTAAACAGTATGCCATAGAATTATTACTGCTTGCTGGGAACAACAGGTCTGCCACCTAAGGTAATGCAGTTTGCCCCCAATAGTTGGTCCTCCACTCATCCGTGTTTTTCTTTGTCGTAAAGATGAGAATAACGTGTGAATTTTTATGCGAAATGACTGTAATTGTAGTTGAATGACAGAGCAGGAGTAACAGCTCTCCAGCACACACTACTCATTCTGTTACATGATGTCACTGGTGTGGTGTAAGATTTTGATGAAACACCCAGTACAAAGGTGCTTCTCTAGTAAGTAGAACTGGAGTCCGAGGCTCTCCGTTCAGCCAAAAAACTGTGAAAATGTTAGAAATGTTACTGTTTAGTGGCTCTAACTGTGTGGAGGCATCCACTATTACAACGGTAATTTATTGTAATAGCGGATGCCTCCACATTGTTACAGCCACAATAAATTACCCTGTTGTTTACATGTTACTGCTGTAAATCACTTCAGAAGTTGCAGAATAAGGAAACCAATGCCCTAGTCTAAAAAGAAAACCAGCAACGAAGGTGCTGCCACACGCATTTCTCATTTTTAAATGCAAGGAAAGGTGATAACCTCCATTATCTTGCTGTGGGCTGGCTGTGCATCCGAACATTGTTGATATAGCTATCCTGCCGCGCAACATACCGAGTTGTCATTCTGACGGAATGCCAGCCGGGGTAGGCGCGTCGCTTGAGGTCTGGAGAGGCGTGAGGAATAGTGGAAGGAAACTATCCGGGTGTGGCTGTTTCGGAGACACTGCCGTGGGTTTCACAAGAATACATCTGCGTTAGTGGGTAATATTTCTGTGGAATATGGGAGTGAAATGAAAGTAACAAAGGTGATACTTGACATTTACGGCTTAAATCGACAGGCATGGATCAACCTGAAAACGTTACATCAACGTTTCCAACTTGGTACCTCTTGTGTCATGATTTTGAAGGGTTTATCCATGTCTGAACTCGGCTGCTGTCATTCTACGCCACACATCTGTGTGGTAAAAGTTAACTCTCTGCTCTCTCTCTTTAAAATGTAGATCTATAAAGTTTAAAAAATATATACTTTTTTTTTTTGCATGGAACACCAGGCGTTTTGACATGTTATGACGGCACGTCGTTCGTTAATATGGGCAGAGTAAAAGTCTAGTCTCACCGAGGCAACCTAGGAGTTAGGTTACCAGCAATACACAAGTGGAAACTGAGAGCAGTCCAATAACTTAGAGCAGGGGTTCTTAAAACTTTATAATTCAGAGGACCCCTTCGATTTTGATTTACATTTTACTGGCCTCTCTACAATATATTTAAAGCAAGAAAGTATTTTCATGTACACAATGTATTTATTTTTCATTGCACAATTTTTTACAATAGCAAGTTTAGTTTACTACAAAATTGGCGAAAAAAACGAATTTACAGCATAATCACAAATTTTTTATGAAAAGTAAAAATATATGACTACAAGCTCTAGGACCCCAGACTGAGTAGTCCTCCGACCGCAGTTTCAAAATTGCTACCTGTGAGGTAGGCAACACGTTGTGCACACAAGCCACGCTGCTTGCTTGCTTCCAAGGTATTGGTTGGCCACCCTAGCTGTCACATGGGCCTCATTGTAAGCAGTTTTGTATATTATAATTTGTAAGAAAAACTGCGGGATATTTCAATTGTATTATTTTAGTGCACTTTCATAAATTTTAATATTGAAGCATAAATGTCCTTTATGAAAAGTGTTAAAGGTCAGCAAAAATTGCTGCGAGTATCCCTCTGTTTAAGATATTTATTAATCCGTAAAACAGTGTTTTAAACTATAGCAACAATGCTGTATATTTTCTGATCATATTGATATATTAAAACCCTACAGTCACCGCTTAAAATTCTGAGAAAACGGAACATACCGGAAGCTTTGTTTATGCTATTTTTCATCGCCGTCGCAATGCTTCCTTATGACCGGATGTGACCTTGGAGGGGTTTAATACTTTTTCTATGGATTTCCCTTAAGGCGGGTCGCTTATATGACGCTTGAAATTTTTTGCAGAATGTTTGAAAAACGTCTTTTTTGACGAAACTATCAAACGTGTCACCAAAATGTCTACCTACCAAAAGAAAGCACACAGTACCCCCAGGCTTTCAAGTTATCACGTATGCTATAGATATTTTTTTTTGGAACCCTCCAACATCGCTGATAACGAACAGGAGCGAAATTACGATATGGAGACGTGTTGAACTTTGCTACAGGCAATAAAATTATAAGGCCACCGTTTTAAAGTCCCATAGTTGCACGCAGCAAGACAAGAACACTGCACGACGGTCCAGAGCCTTGCGCTTAGCGGCGATGGCACACTTAATGCACGTGTGAGTATATCCCTTATCGCTCCCGTGATTCTGAGCCTCAAAAGCTGAAACAGCTCCAGCGATCGCCGGTGATTGTGGATGATGTTTTCTCGCAAACGCAGCCGCTTGGGGTGTTTCAAGAACACTGCATTTTTATATACCTGGACATGGTGATTATAATAGTTCATTCCTGGTTACTTCCAACATCTCTGGAGCCATGTTAAAGTTCTACTTTATGGTTATTCTACCTCGTGCAAATTAAGTGTTTAAAAAGTCTAGAAAGTTGTACCAGCGGGACAACGCACCGCAATTGTGCACACTCAGTTTGATAATATTTTGTACTTATGAAAACTATTTCTTACTATGCATTACCAACAAACCTGCTTTCGCTCAATTTTTATTCATATTACTTATAAATGAAATATATGTAGTGTGTAAATAAAATATAAGTAAAAGTTCAATTTAACGACAATAAGATACTTTTATGTTAATATATGTATAAGTACTGATTATACAAGACATATTTCGGAAACAACTAAACATGTTATAGGTGGGGTGATTGTCCAAACGTTTACCGACAAAAATGACAAGATACTGCGAGTAGGTTACAACAATCCTTCTTTCAATTTCAGCAAACATTCAGGGATACGACATTTACTGCGATGCGAGAGTAGAAAAAAAAACTTGTTTGCTTTCAGACCGAGGATGTTATGTACAATTATCTTTTCAGAGGATGATCTTCGTTTCCTAATACACCGCGAATAATTTTTTTTTTCTTTAATCTATAACAGTTCTGGGTATTTTTAATTAAATACTTTTTTTCTCATTTCGCGGGTGAATAATGCCCTTAAAAACAACTTCAGGCCACAAATCGTACACACTTTTTTCTACTGAACATTTTACATTAAATGATCTCTCAACCACTAGAACACACGACGACATGCTATTTGCAACTATTACTATGCAAAACCTCGGTAAAACTCCCTGTCTACAGTCTCTTGAGCTGGGACCCGTAGGTGTCGTCGTCAGTTTCAGAATAATTTTGTTTTGTCCTCCCCCCCCCCCCTTCTCAAAAAGTCTATATAATTTTTTTTTACCCGGCTAATGTAAGCAAAATTATTTCCCTCCCTGAAGAGTAATAATGTTTAATGACTGATGAAACTAATCGTTACCACTTACAAATTATAACAACGAAACTAGATTCCTACTTCAGATGGAAAGTATGTACTGGCTTGAAAACACACGAGGCCACAAACGACTAAGATATACTGCCTGTCAGTACCCAGGTCTTCGGAGTAGCAACATTTCGTGTCGCCCTCGGCGTACTTAAATCCCCACCAGGCACGGACTGTAGATACACCACACTGCAGTTTGTTCATAACCTATAGGCCAGTATACATTTCCGGCACCAGATATCAGTCACTTTGCTGGAAAACGCGAATCTCCAAACCTCGAGTTCACTAACCCCACCCAGGAAAAACTAAATAAAATATCTGGTTGAGTGGATGCATAAATATGCTTAAATCCCACAAGATAATGCAAGCCGATGATTGTACGAGATCTACCTTAGAGCTTACCTCTATGGATGTATCTACTCTCACTACAGGAAAAATTGCATGGAAAAAAGTGTTGCTAGTGTGGAAAGATCTTCAGCAAAAGCTGCAATGCTCGTCGACATGAAAAAAGCCAAAGTTTAAAAGGACCGACCTCCGAATCACTACCATGTACCAACTGTGATACAGCATTCGGTAGAAGCGATCATTTAAAGAGACACACTAGTGCAGGTAAAGGTAACACGTATTTGCTTAACTCGATACAGCACGTGTTGACGTCGTTACCTTCTGTTAATACGCTACATGAAAATGTTCGCAGACGACGAGGGAACTCGCATGATGAAGCGTTACGATAACGGGCACATGCAAGTTTATGCACGGTGATGCATTGAAGAACCACATCAAGAACTGCAAGGATTCGTCTCTTTTGAGAGCCAGCAAGTGACGTCGTCAATACCCCACGCTGCTCCATGCTCACCTAACTTCACCCTCGTCGGCTCTCAAAGACCTCGATGTTAAGAGCCGCCCAAATCTCTTCGCTTGCGAACAATGTCGTTAAGAATATCCACTTTTATTTCATACACGTTTTTCATTGTGAACTGAACCGGAGGCCGTATCTTAATTTAAAGAGCGCCATCTTGCGCAGAGCACTTTTTTTTCGCATTACCCGTCGAAAGGGCTCTTTCGTACGTTCTCGATGTACGACGATGCTCTTTTTTTTTTTTTTAACAAACATGAAAACACGTAGAAATTTTTAACGGTGCTTATAATAAGTGCGAACATACGCGTGGACAATTATTGAAATGTTAGTTACAAACTACACTGTACTTTGTTTAAAATTTGAAGCCCCTTTTACTACAGCTGAAAATAATTTACCGCCAAATGCTCTTGGCGAAACTTATTATATCCGAAACTGCTACATATTGTTACAAATTAAAATAAAGTGAAGTTTAAAGAAGAGCTTTCATTAAATCTGNATTATATCCGAAACTGCTACATATTGTTACAAATTAAAATAAAGTGAAGTTTAAAGAAGAGCTTTCATTAAATCTCATGCCGCAAGTACATATTACTTATCTGCCAATATAAATAACTTCAATTCTGGTTTATTCTACTCAAGTAAGGAACAAACCGAGATTTTTTTATTGGAGAGATTGGTATAGGGAAAATTTCCGCCGCTAGGTGCGCAGTGTTGCAAACGATAACTTTGAATCAAAATCTTAAGCTACGTGAATAATAAAATATAAACGTTACTTATTTACGAAGTTTTTTTTAATATTTGATGTATGATTATTGCAATTATCCTGTTTTTTTTTTAGCGTAGGAAATAGAGAAAATCTGGTACCTTTCCGACACTAGCGCTAATCTAGTGGCAAAAAATTTCCCTTTGCCAAACTTTTATCACTGATCTTCCCAACGTGTAGTNCCTTTGCCAAACTTTTATCACTGATCTTCCCAACGTGTAGTAGAAGTAACCTTACTTCAATTTACAATATTGCGAAAGAACATGGCGGATGCCAGAGAGCACGAGAGAGCACAGAAGCACAGCGAGTATAAAAGCTCGTGCTCTCGCACTTTAAAGCTAGCCACTCCCAATAATAAAGAGCATGGTACCCACCTATCTTTCTCCTGTAGCATTTTCTCGTAACGCATGTAACAATTTTAATTCTTTCCTGTCGAAAGGGTTTTTACGGTGTCTGTGCCGGTTTTTCCCTTTCTCTTCTAGATGTAGT
>NQII01007168.1:0-21236 GCA_002778355.1 Clitarchus hookeri
TATGTTCGTCATTACGGAACACCAGATTTGTTCATCACGTTCACGTGCAGTCCACAGTGGATAGAAATTCGACAATAGCTATTCCCAGGCCAATCACCCATCAATCGCTATGACATCACCGCAAGAGTCTTCAAACAGAATTTGAAATTACTGATGGATTTAATTTTCAAGCATCAAGTGTTTGGTGAAACGCGCTGTTGGATGTATTCAGTGGAGTGGCAGAAACGCGGGTTGCCACGCGCACATATTCTTAAATGGTTGATTGAGAAGATAAGACCGAATGAAATTGATGATGTGATATCAGCAGAAATTCCCAATAAAGAAGAAGATCCAGGCTTGCATGAAGTTGTTACAAAGAACATGATTCATGGTCCCTGTGGAACATTAAAGAACAATTCTCCTATGGTTGACAGAAAATGTTCGAAGAGATATCCACGGGTGTTAGTAGCAGAAACAATTACGGGTACTGTATCGTCACTGATCGACTGCGGACAATGGAAGATTATCAATTGTCAAAGTGAATCAACAAGACATTAAAGTTGATAATCTTTTGATTGTTCCGTATTCACCATTACTCTCGAAAATATTCAAAGCGCACATTAACGTCAAATCTTGCCATTCCGTGAAATCCATCAAATACATCTGCAAGTATGTGACCAAAGGAAGTGACATGGCTGTGATTGGAGTTTGTGCGGAGAATTCCAATGATGAAGTCACTCAATATCAAATGGGCTGATATGTTAGCAGTAACGAAACGATCTGGCGCATTTTTTCATTCGCCATTCATGAAAGACATCCCACTGTTTTTCACTTGGCCATATACCTGGAAATTGGTCAAAGAGTATATTTCACTGCGGAAAACGCACTATAACGAGCTGATCAACCGTTATCTACAACATTGACCAGTTTTTTCGAAATGTGCCAGAATGATGACTTGGGCCGAACGCTACTATACTCCGAAATGCCAAGATATTATACTTGGAATCAATCGTCAAAAAAATTTAAACGACGGAAACAAGGAAATCCAGTTACATGTTACCCACATGTATTTTCCGCTGGGGCATTAGGTCGCATCTACACCGTCCATCCAAGTAACGACGAGTGTTTTTATTTGCGTTTGCTATTAGTCAACGTTCGTGGCCCAACATCATTCCAACATCTACGAACTGTTAATGGAGAATTGTGTGCCTGTCTACGTTTGCGTTTGATAGAGAATGACACTCATTGGGATTACACACTCAGAGATGCTGTGATTTCGTCAAATGCTCATCAATACGAACTTTGTTTTCGATAATTATCTCAACATGCTTCCCATCGAATCCAATTGATTTGTGGACTAAATATAAAGATGACATGTCTGATGACATTTTGCATCAAATGCGTACTAGAACATCAAATCCATATTTGCAACTGAGCGACGAAATTCACAACGAGGCATTAATATTAATTGAAGACATGTGCTTGATGATATCGAACATGGTATTACCTCAATTAGGTATGACAGCGCCCAATCGTCCGATGCACGACGTATTTAATCAAGAGTTAAAACGAGAAAAACAATATGATTGCGATGCATTGAAAGAATCATTTCGAATGAACGTTCCGCTGTTGAATCGGCAACAAAAGCATGCGTACGACATCCTCATGAAAGTTGTGAACGATGGAACTGGAGGAATTTTCTTCTTGGACGCACCCGGTGGAACTGGAAAAACGTTTTTGATCACATTGATTTTGGCAACGATTCGCTCGCAAAATGGAATTGCACTTGGATTTGAACTTGCTTCATCTGAAATCGCAGCTACGTTATTGGAAGGTGGTCGAACTGCTAATTCAGCACTCAAGTTGCCGTTGAATATACAAATCAACGAAACTCCAACGTGCAACCTTTCGAAAACTGTGCTATGGCCAAAGTTTTGCAGCAATGCAAATTGATAGTTTTGGATGAATGTACGATGGCGCATAAAAAATATTTGGCGGCATTAGACCGAACGACGCAAGATCTAAGAAACAATCAAAACAGGTTTGGTGGTGCGATGATTCTGTTGGCAGGTGATTTTTGCCAAACTTTGCCAGTGATTCCACGGTCAACGCCAGCCGATGAACTTAATGCATGTTTGAAGTCATAAGTTTTATGGGAAAACATATAGACACTAAAATTAAGTATGAACATGCGTGTCAAGTTGTAGAATGACCAATCTGGAGAAATATTTTCAAAACAATTGCTGGACATTGGCAATGGATAAATCTCAGTTGACATTTAGACCGGCTGCATAACATTCCCCGCAGATTTTTGTCAGTTCATCGACTCAAAGACCAAACTCATCACAAAAGGTATTCCCAAACATTGCTTAAAATAACAAAAATCATGATTNACCTTAATTGGTTGAGTAAACGTGCTATATTGGCTGCAAAAAACATCGATGTCAACGAAATAAATATCAAAATTATAAGTGAAATTGCTGGAGCATTGATGACGTACAAATCGGAAGATTCAGTTACTAGCCAATATGATGTCGTCAATTATCCAACTGAATTTTTATACTCGCTGGAATTGGCCGAATTGCCGCCTCACAATTTCCAATTAAAAGTTGGATCAGTAATTATAATATTGAGAAATATCAACCAACCACGTATTTGTAATGGAACCCGGCTTGTGGTGAAAAAAACTGATGAACAACGTCATACAAGCAACAATTATTAGAGGAAAGTATAAAGGAGAAGACGTTTTAATACCACTATCCCAATAATTCCGACCGACATGCCATTTGACTTTAAAAGGTTGTTGTTTCCCGTGCAGCTAGCATTCGCAATGACTATAAACAAATCACAAGGGCAGTCATAAAATTTTTGCGGCATTAACCTTGAAAATACATACTTCTCGCATGGTCAATTGTATGTCGCCTGTTCCCGTGTCGGAAAACCATCAGCATTGTTCGTTTACGCACGAGACCACAAAACAAAAAATGTCGTGTACTATAAAGCATTGCAATGAAAGAAATTGTGATGTCGAAGCAAACCACTCAAAGGTTCCAAGTCGATATCATCCCAGGCACATCACACATTTTGAGATAAAATGTAAAATAAAATGCAAATTTTCTATTGGACAGGACAACGTCTGTCGGGTCAGCTAGTGAGCAATAATTGAAACAAGAACTAATTTACTCGTTCTGAAGTATGATTTTCAATTCATAAAGCCAGATTGAAGTATTACTTATTTTGATAGCTTGAAGTCATGCTTCATGAAGTACGGATTATAATGTATTCATAGTCACGAAATAAGTATTACTTATTTCTCACGTATTCATGATCAAAGAAGCATTGATTATTCACGCATATAAGTGGTTCTTCATCAAGTCTGCTTCGCCGTGAACTAAGGCACAAAATATTTATATTACAACTAGGTTGTTCACGAAATATTTACGTTACAAATGATTTTTCCTTAAAATATTTGACAGAAACTGTAATATAATTTAGATAATTAAATGGGACGAATGAAAAAATTTAAATCTTTCACTTTGATGTGAAAACATAAACTCTTTTCTTAATCTTTGTGAACAATAGATTTTGGTTACTAGGACGATTTTTTAACAATTTGTATGTGAAGTACCATACGATGCATAAGAATGAGCATAAAATAATTTAGGAAGTTTAATATTTTTAATATAAGCGCAATTCCATGTGTGTAACAAGAAAATAACCTAACCTTTTTTTTTTTAGATAAAAACGTCACACATTCAGATTCAGCAATAAAACAGCAATTTGTTTTTAAATAAAGACTATCGCAAATTAAAACTGAACACGAAAACCAACATTTTTAATCATCATTAAGGTGAAATCGTTTTTATAGCAAACCGATTTTTATATCTTACGAATATTTTGGTAACATTTTACCTTTTATGCTAACAAAAGGCCAGTTAAAAGATCACAACATAAATTTTGTTAGACAAAACAGGGCCACTGCATCATTTCAATTACATAATCATCAACAGAACGTGCTCAAAACTGTTAGGTTATGATCGAACGTGTTTGCTGAACGGGTACTGAAAAAGGTTATGTTGGCTAGATGGTTGCAAATACGGTATTTGCCAGTTAAATGAGTTGTGAACAAGCGCTTACATGATCAGTACTGACGCTGACAAAATTCTCAGAATTTTATTTCGTAATACAATCGCAGGTTCAGGTGTATAGCAAGAAAACTGCGGAACGTTTTTATATAGAATCTTCGCACATTCAGATTCAACAAGAAAACAGCCTTTACTGTTCAAATACAACAACGTATATGACAGATCTCCATGAAAACTGACACACTGAATAATTATTATTATGAAACATTCATTGCCCTGAAGTAAACCGATTTTTTTTACCTAATGAATATTTTGGTAACATTTTCACTTTGTTTTTTACAAAAGGATAATTACGAAATAACAACATAAATTTTATTACACAAAACAGGGCCACTGAATAATTTTTATTACAAAAACTATCAACAAAATAGTGCCAAAACTAGCTAGGATATGATCGAACGTGTTTGCAATACGAGTTTTGAAACAGAGGTTATGTTGGCTGGACGGTAGCATGAGATCTGAGTAAACACTTTTATGAACGATAACGTTGTTCGCGGAACGGCATATATTGGCGCTGGACGGAAATGCACAGTATTTTATTATTATAAGGTATCGTAAGTTTCAAATTATTAGAGATGTCATTAAAGCAATAAACACATTCTCAATTATACATTTATCTAGTATGCAGATCGTCCGTTTTTTTTTACTACAGCTTCCGAAAAAATTACTACATAATAGATAAAATAAACACGTTTCTATTGCACACACAAATATTTTAATCTCAAATATACGATTAAGCAAAATCAAATTATTCTAAATACAAGTGAAAAATTAAAAATAATAAACTAACTTAAAAATGTATTTCGTCTGGGCGACTGCTGTAAATGAAAAAGTAATTTTATAAATTTTATGTGGTACTGATATTATATAGAGATATTTATTTGGCTACTTCAAGAAGCAACATTAAGGAGTATAATAAACACGTGTACATAATATATAAAGTGGTGAAATGTTACATTATAAATATCTATAATTTCACTAAATTGGCGCATGATGTCAGTTTAAAAAAACACAATGACCTCAATTTCAGAACTCTTGTAAACACATCCTATGTAGGCTGCTCACTGTAAACTAAGCACATCTTGAAAACCTTCTTTAAGATCTACTTGTATGCACATTGCATATTCTTACACCATATGTAAAATAAGCACTGCCATGGTTCTGATCACTTCTTTCATGCAGGGGCCACAGTAGTGTACTCGCATCCCACCTAGACGATCCAGGTTCGGTTCCTGCCAGGGTAACTCCCGTATTTTTGCATATGGGAATCGTGCCAAACGACGCGGGTGGTCAGAGGATTTTCTCGTGGATCTGCCATTTCCCACACCCCTTCATTCCGACGCGGCTCCATACATCGTTTCACACTCATTGGCTCTAAAGACCTCAATGTTAAGAGCGGCCGAAGTCTCTCTACTCCACTCTGTTCATGCGTCCATCAAGTAAAAGTTCTAAGTTTTTAGAAACATTAATATTTTACAAATTTTTTAATTTTTACACGTTTATGCATTAAAAAACAGAAAGAAAGAGAAAGCATTTCAGCATTCACAAATGTTCAATTCATTTAATTGAGCTGTAAGACATGCAAATGTTTTCCCTCCATTACTAACTTTACTAAGTGCAAACCAGTCAGTGTTCCCGTTGAAAATATGTAAGTGGGGACAGTGACATTATTCAAAGGGTGAATTCAAAATTGCTAATTTTACAGTGAAAATGGTTTACCAACCCAGCTGGACTTGAGCATGTTTTTGCAACTGGTTTTGTTAATTAAATGATAAAGTAATCCAGTTTGGCTTACGCAATCTATACCGTATTTTTATCATTAATGTCTTATCTCTAGTGCACCCTGATGTGCATAACTCTATTGCATATATTTATTGTCTTTGTTTTAGAAATTGTTGTATAGTCCAATAAATAAGATGGTTGAAAATGTATTCTGAAATTTTTTGTATTGCTATAAAATATTTACAAAGTTATCAGCTTGGACGCCGAATAAATTTCAAACTTACGCCAACTAATATTTTGCCCTCAAGTCAATATGGCATATATAATATTGAATAACAATGTTTGAACAAACATTTCATAAGGAAAGCCACTGCAATATTGTTTAAGTAAAACCGTTTTCGTTATATGTTCACAATACATGACAATTTCATGCTATAATTGTTACTGACAAGTGTAAGACTCTTATGTTGCTAAACTTAAATCTCCCATTGAACTTCATATCAGAAGAGCATTCAAAGAATTTGGTATGTTTTTGTAATGATTATAAATGTTGTCTTCTATTATTTCTTCTACAAGTTATCCGAATAACCCAAATCCATTTTATGCAAAAACGAAAGAGGTTTTGTTGTCAAACATATTTTATTGCTATCCTACAGGATTATCGCTTAACTCTATGGAAAGGTTGTGGAATAGTGGAATAATCACTGTCTCTCATGTACTATTGGGGAAGAAAAGAGAGAAAGAATAAAAATTTTTGATATGTAGTGAAAATTACATAAAACATTTGACGACTGAGTCAATTTTAATTTTGTTGTCGTATTAATGTAGTTTGTATTAGAGTAATATTTTGTAATGCAGTCATAACCTTTATTTTATATTGCATTCCCGCCGATTTATTCTATTATTTGAACATGAGAGCTCATGGGATGGACATGTCACAATTTTAGACATAACTTATTATACAATGTAGGCGCACAATATGTACATACACATGCACTACATTCATCATGCAAACACTACAAACTGATAATCAAAGGTAAACCATTAATATATTTGAGACTGGAAATAGTAATGCAGTATAACAGACGGGTTGTTTTCGCAATAAAAGTGTCATACTTTTATTTTTGCGCTGCACGTTGCATGAAACAAAATGCTTTCACGTCAGTGCCAGAGTTTACAAATAATATAATTTTCAATTAACATATCTTGCAAAACAAACAAGTCATAATATAAATGATGTGTTGTTAAGTCCACAATTAACTAAACTTCGTTAACTACGCAAATGTGTGACAATGCAATGTCCCATTTACGTGTTTAAAACAAGATAACCAGGTTAACCCAGTTAGAGTAAAACTTTTTAGATTCTGCTTGAAAGCTAATCGCTCTAAATTCGGGAAGTTTACCAAGTTAACCTGATTCTTTACTCTGTACTTGATCAATTCTTGGCTTAACTTGCTTGGTCCCATGGTAAGTTGGCATATGCAGATGACGCAAATAAAATGNTGTTATATTGGTTGGTTTAGGGGGCCAAGCGTAACAATATGCAGATGACGCAAATAAAATGGCACGAAACTATGTAAAACTTGCAACAGTAAATATATAAAATTTAGACGAAAATAGAGTAGAGGAATTTTTTTATATTATATGGCTTAGAAAACGAGTTTTTAAATTTAGGAATATGAAGATGAACAAAATTTATTTAAACCAGTAATACAGTGTCCAGGAATTATATTGTATACAAATAAGACAGTAATTTTTCCATATATTACAGCATTTACCAAATGCACTAAATGCTCAAGGTTTGCACTTGGAGCTCCTGTCATCTCAAAAGTTTGGGTTATTTTTAAAACTGTCTTGATTGCATGTCTAGATCACTTAAACAAGTTAACACAGTTATCTCTGCCCGATTGCTGTTTGCATAATGCATTTTGGTTTAGGATACTTGAGAAATAGGTTCTGGTACAACTTATTTTGTGATTATGAAATCACAATTTTTTCCTTCTTCAAGCAATGTTCGGTAATATAATTACTTTGTACTTATAGAACATGCAATACAGCTAAACCTCATTAATGCGATTTTCCTCACATCTCCAGTTCATGCAAAGTAATTTTACAGTCCCATCAAATTATATGGGTTGTATAACGTTAAAGTGTTTGTTTGCTACGACGTACTGTTATTATGCAGTATAAAGTTGATTAAAACCCACCAGGCTTCAAATACTCGTATTTTTATACAGTTAGTATGAAACTCACCAGCAGAAATAACATAATAGCAAATAATATTTATCGCAGAGATGTAAACAAACAATCTGACCAGAAATGAGTAAGTTTTATAGCCAAAATTATAAAAATAGTGAACATGGGAGCGCTCTGGCGGTCATAATTATGACTTTTATCAATAAGAGTACGATTTGTTACATCTAACTAAAGCTTTTCGTGAGATATGATATATAATGTTTGATGTATACAGAGGTTTAGAGGTTATGGAGTAGTAAAAATGTAGTAACAGGCCCTCGTAACTCGAATAGGGAAAACAGATCTGTACTGAAGATACTTGAAGTCGAGGTTCAACGATCTGACAACTTCGCAATCTAAAAAAATTATTGCATATTTTAACCCTATGCTTGCATATCACAAATATAAGATAAACAATCATGCACTCTTTCTCTTAGATATTGTAGGAACACGTTTTTGATTTGCATATTTTAATGATAAATATTTGAGATATTATTAAATATGTCTTGGGACAAAAAGGAAATTTAATAAGCAAAAAAGCAGTCAAAGGAAGCTAGATATAAAAAAATTTTAAAATCTGACAAAATAAAATATTTTCTACAAACCATTAAGTGTACTTCATAAGAAACAAAGTGATGCATAGAAAATTGATAAATTAGCCGTAAAACTGAAATTTTTTTACAGCCTGTGCATTATGTACGATCACAAAATGGGTATGTAGTTAAGAATGATAATAAAAAGGCATACACTTAATGTCACTATTGAAAATGTGACAACTTTATACCGTCACTAAGTAATAGCCTGATACTGGGAAAAAAACCTGATATACTAATGCAAGTTCCTTTGTAAAAATTGTATCAAACTGAAACCTGGAAGCTTTATTTTTTATTTCAATAGACACATACTTTCATAAAAGTGCATCAGAAATACANTTTCAATAGACACATACTTTCATAAAAGTGCATCAGAAATACAATTGCCTGGAAAGATCTGGCTGGCATTAATCTGAAATAGCGAAGGCGGAAGCTGCTGAGAAATATATTTCACAAAATTACGATAGCCAACAATACCGCATCTGTGTACTTGCTTCAACACAAAGTGCAGAAATATATTTCACAAAATTACGATACCCAACAATACCGCATCTGTGTACTTGCTTCAACACAAAGTGCAGAAATATATTTCACAAAATTACGATACCCAACAATACCGCATCTGTGTACTTGCTTCAACACAAAGTGCAGAAATATATTTCACAAAATTACGATAGCCAACAATACCGCATCTGTGTACTTGCTTCAACACAAAGTGCAGAAATATATTTCACAAAATTACGATAGCCAACAATACCGCATCTGTGTACTTGCTTCAACACAAAGAGCAGAAATATATTTCACAAAATTACGATAGCCAACAATACCGCATCTGTGTACTTGCTTCAACACAAAGTGCAGAAATATATTTCACAAAATTACGATAGCCAACAATACCGCATCTGTGTACTTGCTTCAACACAAAGTGCAGAAATATATTTCACAAAATTACGATAGCCAACAATACCGCATCTGTGTACTTGCTTCAACACAAAGTGCAGAAATATATTTCACAAAATTACGATAGCCAACAATACCGCATCTGTGTACTTGCTTCAACACAAAGTGCAGAAATATATTTCACAAAATTACGATAGCCAACAATACCGCATCTGTGTACTTGCTTCAACACAAAGTGCAGAAATATATTTCACAAAATTACGATAGCCAATAATACCGCATCTGTGTACTTGCTTCAACACAAAGTGCAGAAATATATTTCACAAAATTACGATAGCCAACAATACCGCATCTGTGTACTTGCTTCAACACAAAGAGCAGAAATATATTTCACAAAATTACGATAGCCAACAATACCGCATCTGTGTACTTGCTTCAACACAAAGTGCAGAAATATATTTCACAAAATTACGATAGCCAACAATACCGCATCTGTGTACTTGCTTCAACACAAAGAGCAGAAATATATTTCACAAAATTACGATAGCCAACAATACCGCATCTGTGTACTTGCTTCAACACAAAGTGCAGAAATATATTTCACAAAATTACGATAGCCAACAATACCGCATCTGTGTACTTGCTTCAACACAAAGTGCAGAAATATATTTCACAAAATTACGATAGCCAACAATACCGCATCTGTGTACTTGCTTCAACACAAAGTGCAGAAATATATTTCACAAAATTACGATAGCCAACAATACCGCATCTGTGTACTTGCTTCAACACAAAGTGCAGGAATATATTTTTTTAATGTACAAATTTCTGCTCACTTCTCACTGTAATACATACTTAAATCTGACATCAATATAAAAAATTAAGTAAACTGTTATTAATGCTACAGGTATAAATTTATTTTGACATATAAGTCAATACAAATGAAGCATCACTTTTGCCTTTTTTAATCTGTTGATAAGGGTTTTTTATTAGTTCATTAGTTTTTTGCTGTAACGTGCTGTACTGAGTTCAAACGTATGAATTTGGCGCCTACTGCCAAAAGCACCAAAAAGGTGACCCTCTTAACGAAATATGATCAGTGGAAATATTACAAAGTTAGTTACCATGCTAGATTTCTAGCAACTGGAATGTCGCTACATCTAAATAGTTTTGTAAACAGTTGCTTTTCCAACCACTCTCACTAACACTTTGGGAGTGTACTCGATAAAACTTGCGAGAACAGGCTAAGCAATGTGTGAATTTGGCTTTACTTGTGTTAACAATAGTCCTAGGCTTCACGAAAGAAAATAAGCGTGGCGTATTTTGTATTATTCTCTTAGACTCAACAAACTTCAAATAAAAACTTTTTTCACAATAAATTACGTTTAATGGCAGACCTACAGTTTCAGTACAAACAAAACTCACGTCTGTCTTATTTAAACATTTTTTTGTTTGTGCAGGATTGTATTTCTCACTGGTATTATCTTGTTTCGTAATTATGTACTCTGAAAATATATCAAATGGATAACTGTATAAATCATAAATTTTTAACTTTGAGGAGTATAGTATGGCTGTGGTGACAAGTATTTGCTTCCTTACTTGTGTATATCAAAATGTAAAGTATCGTATTGGCTCGCAAGATTAGTGTAGCCAACATACAAAAATGTTCTTAATATTAGCATGTAAAGTAATTCAAACAACTGCAGCCAAATGATAGGCAGATATACCAACCATTTGCCAAAGCTCTTAGTAGTATTTTTTTTTTATAAATCTGTAGTTTTAATAAATTTTTTAGTTATGACGATACTCATCCCGCCATTCTCGACACAATTATAACACAAATAAATTTACAGCTCCAGAAAAACAGTAAATCCCAATTAACATTAATGCATGTTTATTTTCAGGATTTTACTATAAAACGTATTAAAAGTCGAAAAAATATACATATAGTATATCATACAAAAAGACATTCACAGCTGTTATTTACAAGCATTTGACGTGTATTGCCATGATACATTCGTTGAACAATAATGCACAGAAACAGGAAACAAATGCACGTCGATTTTGGTTTTTAGCTTTTTCACATGCCAGCTGTACGCTGAGAGAGTGCACAATTTTAGTGTAACATGTGAATTTGACTGTGCGAAGGCGTATGATTTACGAGTAGTCTTAAGTGTGTTTCGCTGCGTTTTTTTTTTATCTGACGTGTTAAATCAAATTATTGTGTGAAATTAGTGTGTTGCTTTGCTATTATGTCCATAAAATATAATTATTGTTGCGAAAATACGAGTGTGTGTGATGTTTCGACAAATTGAATAGATGTTAACATGTCATATACACTATTTATCGGCAATAAATCACCAAGTAGCTATATTCACCGCTTACATGAAATATTTATGTGTAGTATTGTATAGGAGGGCCTTCGTATTGTTACCGCCACCCATTTAAAATGCAGAACACCTTTTAAAATTAAACCTTACTTCTCGATAGGTTGTAGTTTTTACTGTGATCCCCTATAAATGATATTGAAGCGTAACCCCCTCGCACTGAAACATACTGATAAAGCGTAGTCAAACACTACGCACTGAGACAGAGTCCCAGCACCAGCAGGGGAGCAAATCCATAAAACAGTGATTCAAGGCAAGACGGCTTTTTTTTTGTAATTATAGAGATCGAAGAGCTCTTGCATCCGCAGAGCTTGGAATTTGGCTTTTGTGATTCAACAATAGTGAAGTTAGATGAAGTTAGGTTTGGTCTTCCTGCATTTTGCGCAGGAAACCAAATTTGTTTACATAAAATATACATAATTATATGTTTTTACCCACAATTTCCCCATCCTCATTGCCCTTCCCACCATCGCATGTTGTAGCATATACTGCGAATATTGTGATGCCCCTAGTAAATTCGTGTTCTGTGTGATAATTATGTGATAATTAATGTCGGTATATACCATTTTCTGGGTAATTTTTAATTTTTTATCCGAAAAACTCTTATAGAATAATTATTTCACACTTGATTTACGTGTAAATGTTTAAATTTACATAATTACTTCAGACGAACTTAACTAATACATGTTTTAAAATACAGGAAAATGTGGGAAATAATATGCAATAAATCATTATTCAATTTAAAAATTAAATGCAGGCAATTATTTACATAACCAAAAAGGTATTACTGTGCCCTAACTCAAATGATGATTTCTCACTCAAGCAGCACATAGTGTACTTGTTTTCCTGACACTACACATTAATACAATAACTGCAACCACTATCTTTATGTAACAATGACCATTCTGTGATGTATCATGTTGGCAGACAACAATTTCTTTTCTACTTATTGTGTTACCTACAATATATGTCAGTGAACATAGTGGCAGTGGTACTCCCTGTTTTGTGTTAGAACAACAGGACATTTTTACAACGTCTTTGACCAATATGTTCAGCGAGTAAATGGGTAAACAGTACACGCTTCCATTTAATAAGTATTATGTCATGTGATTAGTTGCTGGATACATATATTGCCATGTTGGTAAAAAAATGCAAAAAAATAGTAAGCAAATTTAAAATATGTGACTTCATACTTTGATAATAATTACATTTCTGACATGAAAAATATTTTTTTACTGATGTGTTATTTTCAAGAGATTTATACCTCTGAATACCAAATCTATATTCGCTACATATGTATATTAATGTTGGCATACAATATATATTTTATGTAGTTTTTAATAAGTAGGCCTACCTCGTTTAAAAACTGTAAATGTAAACTGCCCACAAATTTTGTTGACTTTACAGACAGCAAACATCTGATAGCTGTGGTAGAGAAACACTTACTAAACAACAATTACACTACATATTTATTTCTATAACTCTCGAAATTTACTTCACATACATGACACAGTACAGTGTGTTTACAGGATTTGTTTGTGGAATTCTCATAAGGAATATTTTGTGAAGGGATATTATAATACAAGCTTGTCCAGAATGTTCCAGATTTTTTAAATGTTTTTATCTCAGATATGTGCTGATCTTCACAGCCCAAACTACTACGATTGTTTTTTTTTATTATTTCAAATGAACACGCAATCACATCGTTTGNAATATGCAATAAATCATTATTCAATTTAAAAATTAAATGCAGGCAATTATTTACATAACCAAAAAGGTATTACTGTGCCCTAACTCAAATGATGATTTCTCACTCAAGCAGCACATAGTGTACTTGTTTTCCTGACACTACACATTAATACAATAACTCCAACCACTATCTTTATGTAACAATGACCATTCTGAGATGTATCATGTTGGCAGACAACAATTTCTTTTCTACTTATTGTGTTACCTACAATATATGTCAGTGAACATAGTGGCAGTGGTACTCCCTGTTTTGTGTTAGAACAACAGGACATTTTTACAACGTCTTTGACCAATATGTTCAGCGAGTAAATGGGTAAACAGTACACGCTTCCATTTAATAAGTATTATGTCATGTGATTAGTTGCTGGATACATATATTGCCATGTTGGTAAAAAAATGCAAAAAAATAGTAAGCAAATTTAAAATTTGTGACTTCATACTTTGATAATAATTACATTTCTGACATGAAAAATATTTTTTTACTGATGTGTTATTTTCAAGAGATTTATACCTCTGAATACCAAATCTATATTCGCTACATATGTATATTAATGTTGGCATACAATATATATTTTATGTAGTTTTTAATAAGTAGGCCTACCTCGTTTAAAAACTGTAAATGTAAACTGCCCACAAATTTTGTTTGACTTTACAGACAGCAAACATCTGATAGCTGTGGTAGAGAAACACTTACTAAACAACAATTACACTATATATTTATTTCTATAACTCTCTAAATTTACTTCACATACATGACACAGTACAGTGTGTTTACAGGATTTGTTTGTGGAATTCTCATAAGGAATATTTTGTGAAGGGATATTATAATACAAGCTTGTCCAGAATGTTCCAGATTTTTTTAATGTTTTTATCTCAGATATTTGCTGATCTTCACAGCCCAAACTACTACGATTGTTTTTTTTTATTATTTCAAATGAACACGCAATCACATCGTTTGAAAATTTGTAAGATCAAAAAAATGCCATTGAAGCATATCTAAAACTTTATTATTACATACAGCATAACTTGAGGTTTGTGTATTTATTTTATGGTTATTCATTAGGTATTAATTTTTCTCAAACCTTCAATACACAATAAAAACTGTTGCACTGAAAAAATTTACAGACCTAGGCTGTACCAGTATTCCTAATTTTTTTGGTAAATTCCAAAGAATTATGTAGTGTGTAGGGGCTACGAAAACAATCACATTTAGTAAATTTGAAACATTAGCCTATTTTTTAATTTGCATGACAATTTCTTTGATCAGTACCTACCTCTAAAATAACAATAGTAGCCACAGGCCAAGTGACTGAGCCAGAACTTATGTTATAACTAAAAATGTTATTTTATTGTTAATTTTTACTACTGCTGTTCATCACTAATTGTAACTGCAATAAATGTCTTCTTGAATGGAATTTTTCTGGCGGTGGGGGAATAATAATTCCTTCCTTTCAACAAACATTTTAACAACTTATCATTACTCACAATCTATGCTTAGCTGAAAAGTTTTTAAAAAAAATATTTTGTGTTTTTTAATGGTTGTGTTAGTGTGAAGCAATATTTATGGGCGTACCAGAAACGTTATTCACAGAAAATAATTTTTCCCCAACTATCGTAGCATACATTTATTTAAGATTATTTTCGGTTAGTAAACTCAGTCTACCAAATAAGTTTAGGTTATGTTTAGCTGTTATAAATTGAAAAATTATAAATAATTACATAGTTATAAGTGTTTTCCAGGTTTTAAAATTACAATTTTTGTAATTTTACTTTTTATAGGATATAATTTTCTTTGCTCCTTTTTCACCTCCCGGAACAATCCAAAGAATGTCAATACCTTGGCATAGAGTATTTATATTTAACGTAATTTACAACACCGAAACATATATAAACTGATACATTTAAGCCACGTGTTTCTACGCCTACATTCTAGCATGCACTAAGCATTTCTACGACTAGAAATATGTGAGAAATATAACGTCAAGAGTATATGTATAAACTATTAGTATCTTAACTATAAGGTATTCAAAATTAAATGAGAATAACCCCTAATTATTTAATCTTCTAAAACACCACAGACAGCAGATGGCTAACATATATTTTCACACAGCGGACATATGATATGCGACGATCACCGAAAGCACCAATCATATTCCCTGCTGCATATGCGTGTTGCCGAGGAAAACCGAACGTTCCCGAACGCTGCTGTCGGTAACTCTATGCCAGTAATAGACCCAAACATATTTGTTGCTTTTTACACACATTTCACATTTTCAGAAACATTTGTAGGAATTGCGGTATAAATGCATAAGAAATCATTTTACCAAACATACGTTGTCAACATTTCTATATCCCGGTATGGTAAAATTACAAAAAAAGTGTGCAGTGAACCATCGTGGAAAACTTTAAAGGATGGATTTACGTTCCACAGGTTAAATTTTTCTTAACCTAAATAGACAAGTGCCGAATGCAAAGTTACGAGAATTGTTTGGCAACTACGGTTGCTCGCCTCCCACCAGGACGTACCGGATTCAATTTCCGGTCCGGCCCCTCCCGAATTTTCGCAATTGGGAATCGTGCCGGACGATGCCACTGGCTGGCGGGTTTTCTCGGGATATCCTGTTTCCACCGCCCTTGCATTCCGGCGCTGCTCCATTTTCACCTCATTTCATCCTCATCGGCTCTCAAGACCTCGTTGTTACGAGCCACCCAAACCTCTCAACTCAACATAACATCCAAGGTGCTAGGAAAATCATTGTGTAATGTTGCGGGCTATGCGCATGCGATTGGATGAAGTACCTGGTCGACGTGACCTCCACCTCCTGCCTGCATCATGTGTTGACACTTAGTGGGTCTACCTAGGTTGGGATGTACGCTAACATCTAGGTGGCAGTCCTTGGTGGTCACCCATCCAAGTCCAGACCACGCCGAACGCTGTTGAATCATGGCGATCAGAAGACCACCGGGTTGCCAGCGCAATATAGCTGTTGAACCTGTTTTCAACGAAAAAAAATAGTTCCTACTACCTACCTGAACCTAAATATGGCAAATGTTAACATAATGCCACCTCTCTTTACTATGGACAGAGAGTTTCCATTTTACTTGTAACACTATGGGGCATTTCCCTATTACAGCATAAGTGTTCGGTTATGAATGAATAAACAGTTCCCATATTAGATATTTAGTTGCCGCAGCCCCGTGGAATGGCCTGTGCGATCTCCTGGTATTCTCTAACTCGATTTTTACTGGTGTCGTTGGTTAAAAGGAAAAGGTTAAAAAATGAATAATTCAAAGGAATGCATTCAAAATGTAATTATTTTCCTGTGTGTGTGTCTAAAGAGATGGCTAACAAGTGGAAACTAATTTTTGTACATAAGTAATGAATATTTTTGTTAATGCTTTCCTTATGTACAGTGACTTTGGGACGTCTGTGTATTTCAAGCGACCGCTTATTTGATGTACTAAAGGTCGTGCAGGTATAACACTCNGTTAATGCTTTCCTTATGCACAGTGACTTTGGGACGTCTGTGTATTTCAAGCGACCGCTTATTTGATGTACTAAAGGTCGTGCAGGTATAACACTCCGAAGAGGTGTGAACAAATATCTACTTAAATAGTGGATTTAGTGACATTCCAGGTGCAGTGAAGTAATATATGCCACGAGTTTTATTGAATGTGATTGACTTATTCGTTTTAAGCAACATTGCTTGTCTGACACCTGGATGGCAATAGATTTCAAATATACGAATATAAAATAAATTTTATTCGCAACAATCCCTCTAATTATTGTTTTTGTGGTTCATGGAATATTGATAGTGGAATAACAGATAGCGAGGAAGCATGACCGTCAGTCAATCCCAACAGGCTAGCAAACACGAGCATAAATACTATCTTCTTGATAGTCGGACCTTACTTCACAATAATTTAACATGTTCTTAATCGGGAACTTTCCGTGATGAAATACCCTATCATAACAATATTTTAACCTTACACATTTCCCATTATTTTCACACGTCATTTTTGAATAATATGAGCCATTCATGCAGCTATATATTTTGGGAAATATAGCTAAATTCAAATTTTTGCTCATGCATTAATAGGTGGGACGCCACTATTACATTATTCGTTAAAAGTAACTCTACTTGTTTCTACATGTTGTCAAGCCGATAATGTTATGAAGTTGCACTTCCAGATTTGTATCAGAAGGAAGTGTGGATATGAAAGTTATGTAGATATCGGCTACAGAATTTCAGTTAATATGCAATCTGGGCCAGTTAGAATTTTCACGTCAAACCCTAAACACATAAAAGAAAAACAATAGACTTTCTTTTTGCCAAATTTTTAGAAAATTAATGAATTAAATACAAAAGTGAATATTTGTTAACACACGGTGAAAACTGAAAACGAAAAAAGCAACGTATACCAGTCAAATAAAAAAATAAGAAGCAGGAAGCTGGCTACAAATTTTCGCAACCTGCGATCTGTTTACGTCTTGTGGGGATGAAAAGTAACTTCTTCTTATGTTGAACGAAATTTCTTCTAAACCACACTTTTAAAGAAAATGAAATTTGTTTTTTTACCGTGCTAGTCTAAGCACGCCTTTGTTATTATATCGTATGAAAAGGTATGACAGTTTAAGACTTTTTTATGTTTAACATTTGCCATTTCAGAGAATCTGACTTGCTTGTGTTACAAAAGACGTAGAGAGAAACGCAGCACTCCCCTTCATTGTAAGTCGCCCCGGCATCAACAAAATGCGAAAAAGAAGGCCATCCCCGGCCGCAATGCACGAGGGGTACCAGCAATCCGCCGCAAGTTTTCTATACACGTCTTCCTTTGAAGCGCTCCAATTGGTTCCACCAGGAGCATGGAGGCAGGATGGTGAGGGCGGGTGAAGAGGCTAAGAGTCTAAGATGTTCCCAGCCCCTCAATTAACCTCCTTTGTGGGAGTTGTTTGAAGTTTATTTCTTGCGGCTTGTAGAATGCGACTTGTGTGTGTTGGAGATGTGTTGCGAACTTTAAGACGGGAGCTTNTGTTGGAGATGTGTTGCGAACTTTAAGACGGGAGCTTCTACAGAAGAACGGGGACAAAAGGGGTGTCAGTCGGAGGAGGGGTGGAAGTTTGTGCAAGGAAGGGCACTAGCCCGCGCATACGAATTCGCCAATTAGGACAAACCCTACCGCTGTTCTCTGACGCCGCTTCGTTAGGCCGTCTATTTTTCGCGGCGCCGAATTCGAGACATGTTGTTGATATGTCCGTCGCAGACTCCTGTTCATCACCGTGGTTCCTCTCCGGAGAGTCTGTATTTCTGAAGCCAGGAGAGAGATTGCTTTCGTATACTACAACCATGCGCCACAAGGGAATAATATTGTCTACTCAAACAGATCCTCGCTTCTCATCTGCAGTGCTTTAACAATGTAATTTTATTTGAAATTGAACCAATAGAAAGATTAACCTAACAGAAAGAATATTTGAATAGTTGCAACAGAATTTCATCAATTATTCAACGAAATAAAGTTTTTCTAAGAAACACTTTGTCACTTAAACAAAGGGGATAGGTTTTTCAATATGTATGTATCTTATTAAGCGTACCTGAGTTTTGAACTCGAAACATATAATATATTGGAGTTCGCTCCAGCAACTAAGAATTTTTTCGAGATTGCGAATTTCCTAGTGTTCATAATCAATTAAACACCAAGACTTGCATCTTTCTTCATTCTGTAAACTACCTTTTCTTCCGAACATGTAATATTTGATATTGAACTAATGGTCGATATTCACGCGAAGTGAAGTAACACTGCGAAACTATTATCCATGTATGGAATTCGTAAATTTTAGCCTTCAACGTTTCAAGAATTAAATTTTTTTTAACGTTTTACAGCACACAAATACACTTTACTTCCGTTGTTAACATTACTATAAGCCTTCCTTTCAATTTTCAGAATAAAATATTTGCAGTTACTGAAGTATATTTTAAATATTTATTCAAAATATAGGTACTTAAGTATGTTGAAGTTAGCTAAAGTCAATTACACTATGCAATTTCCTGGCTGTAATAATACAGTTGCTTTTGTGAATTTGTTTGTAGCTACTTTAAGGAATACATTCGGACATGTAATTACACAAATCTGCAGTTAACATGCTTATATGGTCATAGGTAATATAGTACAATCAGAAACTTGTGTCATGAACGGGCATCGATCGATGATTATATAACAGATATAGTATTCCAAAATTATTTCAGCGACTTTATTTAGTGAGCTGCCAGGCAAAAAAAGATTTTTTTCAGGTGCAACAACGAGCTAACGAATGTAATTCAATAAAAGAGCAGATTTTGGAGCATACAAACCACAAATAACAGAAAATAAATTCAAATATACGTCATAGCAAACTAAAACATTTGTCAGGAAAAATTTTATGCAGAGTGCGTAACTTCTGAATTTAGGTTTCTGAAAAAGTTTAGCGATCATCGTTATTGCTTAACTTTTCAGTGTAAAATAACATAATGTTTATTAGACGCAGTTTCATTATAAGATTTGTGAAACGCTTTTTTTCCCTGCTTTCAAACTAATACGTAATGTTTACACGCACTTCATATTAGGAATTTCCCGAGGAACAGTACAAAACGACAAGGAGTTTTGACACAAGGTTAATTTCANTACACGCACTTCATATTAGGAATTTCCCGAGGAACAGTACAAAACGACAAGGAGTTTTGACACAAGGTTAATTTCAAATTTTGATGTCACACAATTGTGCACAGATGTTAAAACCAGCCGGTATCTTGACTGTAGTACTTATGCTGGCATTTGGTCTTAACCCATTAAAGAGAGAGAGAGAGAGAGCTATATTCGGAAAAAATGTGTTCTTATAGACTGTAACACACAAAACAAGAGTGCTTGGAAGCATTATGAGCTCACTTTTAACTGGTAAAAAAGCCTNTTCTTATAGACTGTAACACACAAAACAAGAGTGCTTGGAAGCATTATGAGCTCACTTTTAACTGGTAAAAAAGCCTTATTTAAAATTTGCGTGGTATATATTTTGTTATAATTTTAAAATAAATTGTTTAACTCCACTTTAGCAGCGTTTAATTTACATGAATAACTCTCATAAATGGCTACATTCTAGGAAGATTGATGGGTGTTGTGTGTGTACTGTATACACGTTAGCATTAAACGCTTTATTATTTCTCTTTTCCCTTCTTTCGAAGGGTGAAAAAGGAAATAAAAATAAGGCTTCTGCCGAACTTTCCCTCACTTTGGTGTGCTTCTCCTCGAAGGAGGTATTTCATTAAAAAATATATCGTTTAAAGGTTTCCCGTGTAAAGGGAGAAAGCGGTGCCGTGCCTGCATTTTGTTTGCGTAATCTCCACCCTCGGCTTGCTACCAGTTTATTTTTTATCGCCCGCCATTCTCTCCACCTTCCAAACTGCTATCCGTCCCGAAGCTGTTGATATTAACCTTTGCGTAAATTTCATCGGCGAACCGCTTGGCGAGATGAGAGAGTTTTCGCCACCCCCCCC
>NQII01007168.1:21257-98431 GCA_002778355.1 Clitarchus hookeri
AACATTTTCAACCAGTACTTTTTCCTCTCTTCTTCAGGTGGCGGGCACACAGATGAGGAGGTCGAGAATAAAGATAAAACTTTCCCAACATGCAAATATTTTTTCCAAGTCAAAAGCAAGAAAAGTATGGGGGAAAATTGCCGCTAGTTTTTAGCGTGTTATTAAAAGCGTGTTTGGAAGAGGTGGTCGTTGTTTTGAATGCTAATGCAGGCTGAGACGGTTAGCCGAAGGGCCTTAAACAGGAGGGGCGGATCATGAACATGTCGGGAGTCGCCTTAACGACGACACCCGTTATCTCGTCGACGCAGTCATATCCGCCTCTCCACCACCTCCCCCTTGACACGAATATAACATATATACCATCGTCTTTCATGAGGGAACGGGGGTAGGGGATCTCCCAAAGAGAAATCGCGCTCCAGGCGGGAAAGGGACACGGGCGTAGAGGACTGAAATCCAAGGTACCGTATCCCCGAAATTTAATTCATCCCGTAATTAATGCTTTCAGTTTCGGATGGCAACGTCCCGCGGCGTGTTTACCTAACGTTTAAACACGACTTCGTCTCCCCGATCTACGCTCAACTTTTCATCGACACATTTCGTCCCGTATCTCCGAACACACCCCTTACGGCCCACCGCTCCCGAAATTCGCTCAGTTCTTAACTAACTTGACTGCTGCGATTTACTTGCGATACGTATACCGCCAATTGAAATGTTTCCTCTTCCCTGAGGGAACTTAATTTCAGCTGATAATTAGGTAGTTCGTTTGAAATAGTAACTTCAAAGTTAAGACGCTGCTATAAATTATGTTCTTGGAAATACAGGAACGGAATTCAGTACAATCTAATTTCCAATATTCCAATACTAAAGGATTTACAGATATATCTGCCAGAATTTTGGCGACTGTGAAAGGTTCGTTTCAGAAGAGCGGAAATTCTGCGTACCGGACGCGGCCTGCAGCGTTTCTTCAAGCAACGTTTTGTAAGCGGACACACCGCGGAAGACGCGCGGAAGGCTGCAGGTTTAGGTTGAGCTGGCCAGTCGCCATGGACGATCGTCACCGTGCAGTACTTCCCACATGGGACTGCGATTGTTGAAAATAAATAACAAGAATCGAAGATGCTGGGTACATCCAGTAGTGAGTTTTCGCTTGTTACATTGAACATTTATTGTTTTGTTTAATCGGCTTCGAAAGGACGAATCAAAATTGTCTAATTATTTCAGAATGTCGTTCACAAGCTTCAGTGAACTGTACTGATATCTGGGAAATATATCTAAAAAAGAAAAATAAGAACATGATATAGGCAATACCTCCAATGGAAATACTTGCCATAACACTGAGGTAGGGGAATTAATTTTATACTAGTAGTTTTATAAGGATGACATTAAATTAAACATGTGATAACTTTTAGTTTATTTTAAACACGTGAAAAAATTTATTACAGTGAGTTTGATTCTTTACTGTAAAAGTAAGTACAACATTAAACTTCCTTGAAGTATTTAAAAATGTTATTTCAGTTAAAATAAATATTTTAGTTTAACATTAACATAAAATAATGCATAGTTAGTCATTTCCAATAATATTTTGAAAAAGTACAATTCTGGTTTCTACTTGTGCTACAAGGCATGGACCACAAGTTGAATGTAGCGTATAACTGAACGAAAAATGCTCATTTATGACTACAAATTACATACTTATTATGTTTATAACATGTGGTTTTCGTTTGAGTATGGGGAAAGCTTAGTGTACGTTGCTAAAGAAATCGAACCTTGTGAAATCACAGTCAACTGTCCAGGATGTACCAAATTGTTTTCAACTTGACTGTATTGGAACTGCTTCTGCCCGGAGTTATAGAGTGGCGCTTGGTAGAACGAATGCCGTGGTGGTGCAGGCAACTTTGCAAACTGCTGAAAAGGGCCTTTTGTGACAGGTAAATGCTGCGCAGGTGTTTGGCGGGGGAATAAAATCCTTGAGCCGCTTCTGGATTTGAACGTCTGATGCTTTGCAAGACATGTAAAACCTTTGCCCGAAACTCAAATTTTTGGTCGGTGTCAAAGGTTTGTAAAGTAGGCAATAAAGATTTCAGAAAATATTTGTCCTCGTCTTCAACAACAGGAGCAGGTATGGCAGGGCTATCCAAAAACTAAAAACAGTTTTGTTTCTAGGTCATTTTGTTTTGATTTGGTTTTAGACTTTCCCGTTTATGTCCTCGAACTTGCTGAAGTTTCGCTGTGTGACATCCCATCTCCTGGTGTGACTGGAGCATCCGCAATGTCTTATGTGACGGATACTCGAGTTCCTTCCCAATCTTCCTGTAAACTCGATGCTGAAACTAACCTCATTTCCAGAACAGGCGACAAGAAACTCAACTGGTCAGCATAAATGTATATAAATTGATTGACAGCTGCTGAACTAGATTTATGCACTTTCATGTTGTACTTTCGACAGTAATCACGCATGTTACGCCATTTCTATAGAAGTTTTGACCTAAAACAAAGACAAATCAGTGAATAAATATATTTAAATTGGAGCATTTGACATAGCAACAAAACAGTGGATGTAGATTACGAAACATATTTTGCTTTCAGGTACTTGGTTACTGTTTGCTAGTTAATTGATCTGCAAAACACATACCGAATTGGCACTTCTACAGCCAGTGAAATCATCAGAAGTGTATGTTGTGCTATATGGGCCACCCTGGTAGGCAATTTTATACCTGAAACAACAGAATAAACATGGAAAAAAATTGCAAGTGGGTTTCAGTATCATGCAAATCTCCCGAATTGCTTAGGAGCCATTGATGGCAAACATGTGCGAGTAGTGAAGCCAAAAATGAGCGGATCTTTGTATAACAACTACAAAGATTTCTTTTCAATTGTTCTTCTAGCAGTCGCTGACTCTGATTACAGGTTCGTATTTGTTGATATTGGGTATTTTGGTAAAGACTCTGACAGTACGATTTTTAATAATTCTGCTTTGTGGACACGCCTGACAGAAAATAAACTAAATGCACCTAGTCCTGCTCCTTTGCCAAACACATATGGTGTCACTACTCCCTACGTGTTTATAGGTGACGAGGCTTTTGGGCTGTCAGAATATGCACAACGTCCATATGGAGGGAAATTATTATGTCACAATAAAAAGATTTTCAACAACCGTTTGTCGAGGGCTCGTAGGTATGTTGGAATGTTTGGAATGTTGTCATACAAGTGGCGAGTGTGCGATCGAGTGCTCAAAGTGAATTTGGATTTTGCTGTTGACGTCAAAAAGGTATGTTGTGTTATACACAATTTTTTACGCGTAAGAGATGGCCATCGAATCGAAGACACTCTTACTGTGACTGGTTTTACATCTTTCACGAGTTTAGATGAAAGGAGAAGAAGTGGTCAGCAGTGAAAAACAGGAAAATACTTGTAAATTATTTTGTAAGTGATGCTGGTAACGTATCGTAGCAAGACAGCGAAATTTGATTTCTGACCAATGCAGTGTTTCTACATTCATCTCATTATGTTGGTTTCGATTGTGTATTGGTATTTTTTCTGTTTGTGTGGCCGACATTTATGTGATAACATGAAAAAAATGTTATTAATATTATTATTATTTATTTGCATTGTTGCTGTACGTGTGGCACACATTTAATGGGGAAAAAATTGGGACTGTTGTTTACAATAACTTGTAAATTAACTTGAGTGTGGTGCATTATTTTGTAACACGGTCCTTAAATTTGTATATCCATATATTTTTTTTCTGAATTATACATGATTTCCAGTAACTACTTTAATTATTATACTAATACATTTTATTTATACTCTAATAATGAAGAAAACATCGGACAATAAATACTTCCAGACATTTTTCCTTTCCGTGTCACTACATTCGGTGAAATGTGGACTAATTGCGCAACATATTTTATTCCAGGATGAATCCTTTTGGATTCTGTCTTTTTACTCTGTCTTTCTCACATCCCAGATACACGCCCTGTTCTCTATTTCCATTAAAAACACTTCCGCATCTATTTTCTTTACGTCAAAGTCACTGGTTGTACCGAAAACACCGCGCTGTTACAGGTAAACAACAAATGCTCACGTGCCGAAGTGTTGACGACAGCTCTCGCCACACTACCTTCTAAATCATAATATATTTTAGATTAATTGATAAAATACACGAAAATATTAAAAAACCTAACTCCATAATAATTTCTTATTTAAGTTCTTTACATTTTCGTACGCGTTCATCGCATAACTAACTCAAAGTAGGTGGCCTTAGAAACAACTGCCTTATGTAGTTATATTGGTAAAATTTATCTCGCTGAACTTTCATTGGGTAATACGATCTCGCGGTGATACCAGCCAGANTGCCCCGTCCTGGCTGAACCACGCCACTTAAACCTGTAGCCACAGTGAGCGGCGCCGCGCCGCGTCCGCTCCGCAGAGTTTCCGCTCGTGTGAGACGAGCCTAAGGCGATAAGAAATATCATTTCAATTATTAGCAAAAGCAAACGCTACCTTCTAAATCATAATATATTTTAGATTAATTGATAAAATACACGAAAAGATTAAAAAACCTAACTCCATAATAATTTCTTATTTAAGTTCTTTACATTTTCGTACGCGTTCATCGCATAACTAACTCAAAGTAGGTGGCCTTAGAAACAACTGCTTTATGTAGTTATATTGGTAAAATTTATCTCGCTGAACTTTCATTGGGTAATACGATCTCGCGGTGATACCAGCCAGAAGCTGAAATCATATTACGAGATTTTGGCAGGAAAGTGACTGAAAAAATTTTGTTTTACAAAAAGTTATTAGTGATTTTATAAATAAATCCAACGAAAACTTTGAACATGTTACAAAGAATACATTATTATTTCAGTAACCATACAGTTAAATTGGAATTTAGTTTATCAAGAATAATGAACAACCACGTATTTTTGTAAGGAAAATAATATTGTATGGGTATGACGTTAGTAAACAAAATTTTTAAGTGTGTAGAACAATTTATTTTACAAAAGTAGGATTATTGTACCTACTAAGCATATTTACACATAAGAGCATCAGGTTTGTGTAGTACATACTATAAAAGTACATTACTACTGTATTGTACGTATTTTCTCACCAAAGAAAGTCGCTCTTTACACCATTAAGTACGTACATTACTAATATTTGTAGCTGCTTATACACGAAGATTTTTTCTTTAAACAACGACTCGGTTAAGACGGATATTCGGTTGATGGGCTTTCGGCTAAACGAGGCCTTACTCTAATTACGCAGGTACTAATAGCGCTATATTTAGCGTGGTTTGTACTTTTCCGGGAGATAAAACTTTCGAAGTAATAATAACTTGAATGTTATTTTCTGTTAGAACATTTTTCCATTGCCCCATCAAAACCAAAATGGCGCTGTTTCGTAAGAAGAACCACAAAACTATGCCATATCATTAATGACATAAAAAAAATTCTTCCCCCTACCCTTAAATTAAAAACAAATCTGCAGCCCTATTATATAATTTAAAAAATATAACATGTTTGGAATGGCAAACTAGCTATAATATCCTATATTTGAGCGAAAGACTAAAGTTAGCTTACAGTAGTCTTTCAGTGCCTGTTATGAAAGGAAACAAGAGGAAAACGCGAGAATAACGTTTGCATTGGTATCATAGCATTAGTTTTTCATTAGCTGTGGTGGTATAATACAGTATGGTCCCGCTTTTTTTCTCTAGAATGATCAACATTTACTGCACTAAAAGGGACAATACCAATAAAAAGCATTAAGATAAATGTAACACATTAAAAAGAATTTTAATGTTCATCTTCTACTCGACATGAGGAAAAAAACTACAAAATAATTTTTATTTTTTTAAAACATTAATTTGTGCTTTCCATGGCAATTAAACTCAAATCACACTCATGTCTTTAGCTATGGCATAGGCACAATGGGTCAAAGGAGAGTGAAAGAAAATGGCAAAGCATATTAGGCATAAAATAAAATAGCTATTTAATTCTATAATAATGAAATTTGCTGCAAATTATCTTCCTCCAACCATATACTGACTACTATATAGGACGGTCCACCTAAAATGTACACCCCCAAAATTCTCAGAACGGTTGAAGATTACGAAATGCGATTTCCACTAATTGACATTACGTTCGGGGTCAAGTAATTTGCCGCTAAGTGACTATTCGTAACACGTGTATGTACAAAAATAATTAAACCACATATGATTTTTCCCCCTGGAAACATACATTTATTTTAACGGCATCTGAAAGTACGTGCAAAGAGTAATTCAGTAATATAACATATACAATGGAAAGTAACGCAGAAACGCCAAGAAATAATGTGCAAATATGATTAAGTTACGTGGGCCGGAAGCATGGGGCAGTGTTCATGTGCAGCTGTAAGCAAAAAACACGCATCATGATTCATCCTGGCGGGACTGCTTCCTAATAACAGCGCAGCACAAGTCCACATAATCGGTTATGGTAAGTAGTAANAAAAAAACACGCACCATGATTCATCCTGGCGGGACTGCTTCCTAATAACAGCGCAGCACAAGTCCACATAATCGGTTATGGTAATTAGTAATGCAGTGTGTAGCTGTAGGTACGCAATGAAGTTCACGAATGAGGAAAAACTGGACGCTTTACTTATTTACGGTGAGTGTGGCAGAAATGCCAAGCAAGCCGTCCAAATGTATGGTGAAAGGTATTCTTACCGGACCTCAATCTCACGGCAAACGATAAGAAGAATTTTCACACGTCTTTTGTCGCGAGGAGATTGCAATTCCACAACACGAGTGAGACGAAAGACAGCTACGGGCGAAANCTACGGTGAGTGTGGCAGAAATGCCAAGCAAGCCGTCCAAATGTATGGTGAAAGGTATTCTTACCGGACGCCAATCTCACGGCAAACGATAAGAAAAATTTTCACACGTCTTTTGTCGCGAGGAGATTGCAATTCCACAACACGAGTGAGACGAAAGACAGCTACGGGCGAAACGCATCAACACGATATGCTGGCACGTGCCGATGCAAACATCCACATGGTTACGCATGTACTTTCCAGATTCATAGGAATAATTAAAACAATTGTGTTACGAATACTACACCAAAGAAAATTCCATCCATATAACTTGGCTCTTCATCAGGCATTACATGAAGGAGATTTCCAGCAGAGTGTTCAGATTTGTACGTTTGTTCTGATGCCTGTAAGGGATGACAGCAATTGTCTGAAGAACATACTATTTACCGACGAAGCGACCTTCGCAAACGATGGGCGTGGTAGATTTACGAAATTTGCACTACTGGGAGATGGAGAATCCGCATTGGGTCCGGCACTTGGAGCACCAGCGACAGTGGAATGTGAATGTGTGGTGTGGAATCGTTGGAGACTATGCCATAGGATCATACCATACAAAGGGATAGTACGTTCTCCCATGTACCCAGAGAGACCTTATCAGCTCTTCTGGAAGATATACCGCTCCAAATAAACCTCATGTGTGGTTTCAGCACGTTGGTTGTCCTGCACATTTTTCTTTGGTGGTGAGGCAAGTTTTAAATGAAACTTTTCCAAACTGGTAGTAAGGGCGTGGTGAAGTTGTAAGATGGCCAGCCAGCTCCCCCGACCTCACACCTCTCGATTTTGTCCTGTGGAGCAAACTGAAAGATAACAGCATGATATCTACAATGTCAGAATACATGCAGGAACGCTTTGCGGCATCTTGCAGAAGCATTACACCAGAAACACTTCAGGCCCCTCATCGCTCGCTGCATGTGCGTTTACAGATGTGGAAACACGTCGAGCACATGCTGGGAAAAGACCTAATGTGAAGCGTTTCAAACATAACTGTGCTCTTTTGTACTATACATGTGGATGCGATTGCATTTCTCCTTAGGTTGACTTGTTCTATTTCTGTTGTGCATCTGTACATGCTTGTTACTCAGTACAGTCAATGACTAGGAAACAAATCTCCTGAATTATTTTGGTTTAATAATTAAAGGGAAGAGTATTTATATCAGACTTGCTCTCTCTTCTTCAGTATATTTTATAGGTTTCACGCAAAATAACAGTTCATAAATTCCCCAACTCCCATGGGTTACGTAATTGTTCACTTATACAAATTCGCTAGGCAAAAACCTATTTTCCTAAGGTACGAGAAACCATTTACTGTTATGATTATAAACACTAGCTGTTTTATTATACTTCTGTGATGTGTAGGTTGCGAGATACCTGTGGGCCAGAGTACTGGGTTCGAATGCATGTTTCTTCTGCTCCAACTTCAAGTTATCATTATATTAAGCAACATGTTTACGCTTTTGCTTTGCAGATGTCGTCAATTCATCACCTGTAAAATATTTCCATTTCCATTTATTTTAAACAGCGCCACCTGAAGTCTTGGAGTTTACATTTCCATTCTCTTCATCATGACTAGTTGTAACTTCTTCTTTTTTCACTTTTTATGTTGGCAGTGCATGTTTGTTTGTGTACAACTTATGCAACTATTTTATTTCCTTCATCGCCCACTGATTTGAAACATGGTGCAAGCTCAATTAATGTTATGGGCGCTCGAATCAGAAATAGTTTACTCGACGAATCAGTAGGAATGCTAGCCACACCATTGTCTTGTTGCAATAATATAGCGCATGCAGTCTCGAGTAGAGTAAAGGTGCATTACCATCGGACGTACTAGTGCATCTCTTTAAATTATCGCTTCTACCAAATGTCGCACTACAGATAGTAAATTTTAGTATTCTTGAGACTGGTGTCTTTGAACATTCACTATTTTCATGTCACAGTGCATTTTAACTTTTACTGAAGGTCTTGGCACAGTAACAAAATTCTTTTCCATGTAATTTTTTAGCAGTGGGAGAAGGTACATCCATAGAGCTAAGCTCCAGAGTAGATTTTGTACAATATTGGCTTGCATTGTCTTCAAGCAAATGTGAATTTATACACTTGTAGCATTTCACAGTGCTTGCTCCTCAGTTGTGACTCCTCAGTTGTGAATCTTCGGTGCTAAACTCCTAAGTCGTGATTCCTCATTTGTGACTCCTCACAAGCACTGAATCCTAACAGTCACCGACTCATCACAGCCTCCGACTCCTCACAAGTTCAGTCTCTTTACAAGTTTACTGAAGTTCTTTCCATACTAGTAACGTGGGTATCTACTCGGTACAGCTGTTGATCTTGACATAATTCATCAGTGGCATTAAAAACCTTTTATGCTTCAATTTATCCAAACATATAATTTAGTACTTTAATCACATTACTTTGTAGTTACATCTTCTCAATTTTCTTCCAGACAAGTCTTACGCTCATCTTGAACTCATGGACACACTTAAAGAAGACAAGTGACAAATTAGCCCTGCCAGCATTCTTCAAACAGACTACTGCCATACCGAACCCACAAAAGACTAGCCCCTTCCCTTACAAGACTCCTGCAGACCGACTCCTGCAGACTTGACTCCCGCTGACTGACTCCTGCAGACTTGACTCCTGCTGACTGACTCCTGCAGACAGTCTGCTGCCAAGACGTTACTGATTGCTGTTTCAATAACCACTAACATATGAGGCATGAATATATTAATGTATGTAAGCAGATCATTTATCACGTTCATCGCATGCAGATATGAGTATCAACCATTTGTTATATGGCGCATGACCGATGCTGGTTGACAAGTTATTGCCCAACTTATTCTCGAGCTATACGAACGGACGCTGTATAAACCACCATCGATACCGCACACTCGTGAGCATGCTCATGGCTGTAGATGTAGCACCATATGATAGGGACTCGAACCAGCGACACACTCTCCAACATCTTCGACGCCCAGAAGCATGTCTCCCTGTTTGCGAAGCATTTCACGAACCATTCATCTATTGTAGTAATTTTCCCTCTTGAATTAATTTTACGAAAAACATTGTGAACAAAGGTTATAATTGGAGGAACATTTATTGTATGTTTAATTTCAGGAGTCCGGCGTATGCTCACAGAAGGCACTTATCCATTACGTTAAATGCAAAAATATATATATTAATTTTAAATGTAAAAACATGGGAGCACTCTGAGAAAACGCACATGCATATTCGCGCGAGTAAAATCGCATTTAATTGGAAAAATCGCACATGCTGCCATTGATACATAAACATATTATATATTATAAAAATATATTTGTAGGTACATGTAACCTATTCAAGAAACATAAATAAAAATGTAAAACATATATAATTTATTTTAAAAAAATCAATATAGATTATCCTTGAAACCTAATATAAAATACTTTATATTTAATAAAAATTAGTTACATTTAATGCATAAATCTTGTAACAAGTTACACATATAAGACATCACAGTCTATGAGAAGCGAGTAGGTATTACTACAACCGTAACGAGTAAAGCCCCCCACTGATAGTGTAGGACATTTGCAGGCGTGAAGCAAGCTTGTCGTAAAAGAAAGCGCCTGTATAAATGATGTTCGCAAAAGGATTACATCTTTCAGCCTCGTGTTGACTTCGTTCTCGAGAAGATGTACCTAGCTGCACACAGTCCTCGCTGGAATACACTGGCGAACCATCTTTCCGAAAGAGTTAGTGTGTAAACTGCATGTACAATGTACATGCCATCCTCTACTCCACCTTACTCCCCATTTGTACGTTCTTGTAAGTGGGCCAGGGGGTACCTCTGTCGTGGGTCATCATAACATGACGAGCATACGCGTCTTGGTAACACGCGTCTTGGTACGATTATTAGGTAAGTGTAGGGCTTATCGTCTCGTCGACAGCAAGACCAGAGCAAGTTGCTCAGAGAAGCAGGAATTGGCCATGGAAGGAACCATCCCACCATCCGCCTGGCCTGATTTCGGGAAACCACGGGAAAACTGACCGCGACTCGAACTCGGTCCGTCCGAATGCGAGTTCAAAAGTTAACCACTGCGCCACCTCGCTCGGTGATGTATTAGAAATAAAATCGCTAAATAAAAATACATCCGAAGCCAAAACTCCACGATCTTAACAAAGACAAGAAAACGGAACCAATAATGGTATAGACAGGCAACGGTTAGTAAAAACACATTTTGTGTTCCTCGCTTAGTTTCTTTTCATATACAATCCTACTTTAATCCTTCCATATCTATACGTAAAAAAATAACACTCTCACTGACCAGGCGATTTGCAACTCACATATTCCAACCATACTAAACAAAATGGAAATCGTGTATGCAAGGGTTTGTGTTTAAGCACTTAAAAGAAACAGTTCAGTTACTTTATCATTTGCGTCAACCCCCTGAAGTTGGTCTACCTATTTGATTTTCTAACAAGTATTGATAGTATACCAATGGGTTTGTGTAATTTTTCCTTGATTTTTGAGAGATTCTGAAGTATTTTCATTTCCGCAATTTACGAACATGTCATTATAGTGATCTTGCGACCACGGATTATGGTAACTGTTATGTTGTTTCAATCTGNTCCGCAATTTACGAACATGTCATTATAGTGATCTTGCGACCACGGATTATGGTAACTGTTATGTTGTTTCAATCTGTTGGTTACCATGTCTAGAGCTGTTTTCGCAAGAATTTTAACTTAACCCCTAAATTTATCCGGAAATTCGGTTCTTTTTTTAATACCCCTGCGACTACTATCGCAGCCCTAGTATTTGAAATGGACATTAAAAAACACTACATGTTGTTCACATTATTGCGATAGTGCACTAAGGAAATTTCCGCATTACTTTCATTTGTGTAAATTAAAAGTGTTCGTCTGCNTTCACATTATTGCGATAGTGCACTAAGGAAATTTCCGCATTACTTTCATTTGTGTAAATTAAAAGTGTTCGTCTGCAAGACCAAGTAACCATATCACATTCAAGATGGAGTAATGTGCTTATTTTCGTGTAAAACACGTAGGCGTAACCACTGAACCGATTCTCTTTTGTTTGCTTTGTACATACACATATTCTATGCTTATGTTCATGTTATTAATTATTTGCCATCACCCACAAAGTTCCCGTCTACGCCAACCCCGAGGTGGATATTCCAGGAACACTGTTTTCCCAGCCTTACAATAAAAAACCAAAAATAAATCTAAGAACGCTTCCCTCTTTTTTGATGCGGATGTGGGGAGCTTAGCTGATATGGGAGACAAAAGAGAAACACAACACGCATTAAAACATTGGTAATTATATGTACTTTAAAAACAAGAGTTCATGATTAAAACGGGTAACACATCTAAAATCCAACGATTTTGAGACCTCGCCTAAAAACCTTTTTTTACTTTATATAAACAAATATGAATGAATATTTCAATATTAAATTCTACTTAACCTTATATGTGACCAAAACAATTTTCCATAAACATATTTTTTAATAACTTCCGAACGAGGGAAAATTTTTATCTACCAGAATATACAATCGTATATTCTGGGGTCGCTCCCAGATTTCCTGGCGGACGATGATGCTGGTTGGAAGGGTTTTCTCGGGGATCTCTGTTTCCCACGCCCTTGAATTCTGGCGCTGCTCCATACTCACCTCGCTTCGCCCTCAACGGCTCTCAAGACCTCGATGTTAAGAGCCGTCCAAATGACATCATTAAGTCTTCATACATATTTTCTATATATTATTTTCTAGTATTTTTTTTTAATTATAAANCCGTCCAAATGACATCATTAAGTCTTCATACATATTTTCTATATATTATTTTCTAGTATTTTTTTTTAATTATAAATTTTTTTTTTTAACTGTTTTGCTTACCCTTTCAAACCCACTTAATAGTGCAGTTTCAGGTGTTGCTGTACTCAAGTCGACACAACACTTGTTTCGTTGTCACTGTAGGCTATATGTTCGGCTCCAGTAATATGAATNGTTGCTGTACTCAAGTCGACACAACACTTGTTTCGTTGTCACTGTAGGCTATATGTTCGGCTCCAGTAATATGAATCAATGACGACCTGAACAAGTAAGACTGTTTGGGATTTATTTACCCACAGGCTATAACATTCATCATTACAGACCAATATTTGCATAAACGTACGTAATTGTACTCAATTGCGTCCACTGATTCTGAATGGATTAAGCATTGCTTAAAAGATGAACATCTCTTATGATATTTTGATGTTAAAAAAGGCAATGAAACATTAATTAAAATATAATTTGCTGTCTCTGGCCTAGAAACAAACTCAAGTGTTCACTAGCACACAGAAATANTGAAACATTAATTAAAATATAATTTGCTGTCTCTGGCCTAGAAACAAACTCAAGTGTTCACTAGCACACAGAAATAAACCATAGCTTATATTTTAAAAAAATATTGTTTTTATACACTAGAGACCATACATGAGATTCACTGTCTGCGTGCAATGGGACGTTTTGATCCGTTGACGAGAAATNTTTTTATACACTAGAGACCATACATGAGATTCACTGTCTGCGTGCAATGGGACGTTTTGATCCGTTGACGAGAAATTATGAAACGTTTTTAAAATATTTTGATATAAACATGCTATAAATTGTGGATACGTCAAATCTTTGACCAAATATACTTGTTAACGACGAAAAATTATTTTATTTTTTAACACGTATCTTGCGCAGTGGTGGATTTAAGGGTAGGGCAGAGAAGGCAACCATCTCACTTTCCCTTAAGAGCCTGAGAAAAATACGTTTTTAGCCAGTATTTCCTGGGATTAAAATATATATAGTAAAAATATTACGCAGATGCATTAAATATTTGGAAGCTTATCACTCTGTGCATTTACGTACGCACACACACATATTATAAACACAGAAGCAGTCACTAAGACCCATTTTAAATTTTATCTCGTCACCATTCTGCCCAATAAGAATTTTGAATGAAAATAGTAATCTTTAAAATCTAATAGTGATGATATAACCAGGTAAGTCACCAAAAAAGCATGTACCTGTGAGTTTGCATGTATGTTTAGACAACAGTTTTAACACCAGTAATGCAACAGAATTGCTGCATTCCTCCTCTCAACTGAGGTAGCCATTATTCACTCGAGGATGGGTCGTTCTCACCGTGATGTATTTTTTATGTTTGTTGATTTAAGATTTTAAGAATTTACTTTTATAAAAGGCCTCTTTATTTATAACGTGTAGTGCAGGAGTAATATCTCAATTATTAAAGTATAACTAATTCACGATTTGAATAATATAAATATTACTTTCCTGAAGAAAACTCATTAGCATGCAAAAGAAGGGCATTGGGTAGGTTAAAAAATATTTACTTGTTTATGAAATCTATGCACTTTAAACTTATTTCGTGGAAAACATCCCGTTGTTTCTTTGAAATATGAGAGAGAAAGAGATTAAAGTTGAATAAAAAAAATTATTTAAAAAATGATCTTATTTAAATTAAGGTTAGATTAGATTTATTTGAAAAACGCTTNAGTTGAATAAAAAAAATTATTTAAAAAATGATCTTATTTAAATTAAGGTTAGATTAGATTTATTTGAAAAACGCTTTTCTTTACATCCCATATGGTCGTGTAGTGAGATGATAATTGTGTTACTCATCTCTCAAATGGTGATTTTGGTTTTTATTGATTCGAGGAAACGAGGGTAGTTATTATTCTCATTATGTAAATGTTAACAATAAGAGCACGAACAAGATAACAAGATAACGACGAGCAGTTAGAAAAAACTAATTGGTGTAAGGCTACGTTGCATGGTTTTCAGTATGATACAGGATTTAGATATAACAGATCGTATTGGAATCGCAACAGCCAAATGCACGAATGACTTCAGAACTCTGTAGTAGTTATAAAATAAGCAGAGTGTAGCGATCATGTAGTTTATTGTCCTTACTACAGTTTGCCCCGAATTTTTCAATATCCAAGTCCCCAACTGATCAAAGCGTCAGGAATAGAGCTGTAATAATATTGAAACCAATTTTTTTGCTGCATTTTCAAACGAAATATTGTTCTTATTTAAAGAACTGTGCGAGACTTGCTGGATAAAATGCCATACTGCAGTGTCAGTACAACTGCATAAAGTAGCAGAAGCACTGATAATGGTTTTCAAATAGAAAGCGTTGCAGTTAATGTAAGGGTACTGATAATAGTTATTCTACATTTATGTGGCATTTACAAATCGTAGTGACGTTTTATCATAACACTTCTACTCATCCATTTTCTCTAGAAGTTAAAGTTACCCAGGCAGACTGCTTTCAATAGTATGGAACACAAAATTAGCTTTTTAAGTCTTTTAATACACTTTTCGCTAAAGCTGAAGAAACGGCAACATCAATATTTATGATTATCATTGTACCTCGTACCATCAAACAAAAAACTTTCCACTGCAAAAGACCTGCAAATATTACTTAACATTAATTATAATGTCGACGTTAAAGCCTCTACTGACAAATGTTGCCAAACGNAAAAGACCTGCAAATATTACTTAACATTAATTATAATGTCGACGTTAAAGCCTCTACTGACAAATGTTGCCAAACGCCGTGCCCAAGTTCAGGTATCTAATAGTATACTTGCTACCTTATATACTTCGCAGACTCTTGGCGCCATACTTGATTAATTCGGACAGTCAAACTTGTTGGCTTCGACCACAGCTATTACCTAGCCAATTCCTTTTATTTAACATGCATTTCGGTGAAGAACTTCTTAATTGCCTAAATTCTGTAGGGTTTAATAAAGGATTCAAAATTAGTTCAATTTTACTTACATAAAATGTATTGTCATNAATTGCCTAAATTCTGTAGGGTTTAATAAAGGATTCAAAATTAGTTCAATTTTACTTACATAAAATGTATTGTCATACTGATTGTATGTAAGTTTGCCATTTTAATTACTTGTTTTACATTAGCTTGTGTCGGTTATAAACCGATACGCCTAATACGAGTTTATAGTATAAAATTTTTTTAAGTTGTATCTTTCCATAATTATTTACCTAGTTCAAAATTATATGCCTTAGAANAGTTTATAGTATAAAATTTTTTTAAGTTGTATCTTTCCATAATTATTTACCTAGTTCAAAATTATATGCCTTAGAATAAGTAATGTAGCCGTTTAGTCTTTAAATAAAATAATAATGTCAAAAATCAATTGTTATCTATAAAATTTATCTCAAAATGACGGCACATGTTAGCCGCAAGACCACGAGAAAATAAATTTTCGTTTACTTGTATACTTGGAATACGGACAGCACTGATGATATCACTTCTGGGGACAGGTAGGCATGCGTATGAACGTACTTCCGGCCGATTCAGAAGAGGCGTATTATTTCTAATCACATTTCTCTAGCGAATACGTTCATACAATATATTTTTAAGTTCCTCTTATCAGGCCGTTGATATATGATATAACAAAGGAACACTTGAAACATTTTGCACATTTATACTCTATTGTTTTAAAAATGATCTGCAAAACCACCTTAAGTATAATTTTCATTGTGAAAAGCTAAATATAAAAGCTGTAAGGTAATAATGTAAGTTTTCCAGAGTTTAGTAGTGGAAGAAGTGCGTACTACATTCTAATATTTCTATTTAAACTGCTGTCTTGCATGTCAGTGAGTGTTATCAGTCCCAAGCACACGTTGCCCATATTGCACAGAATTAAAACATTCTTCCTATCACACTCTGGATAGAAGCCTCACAATGAGCTTGCCTTAAAGTATCTGTGCATTGGGATAGTCCGACTGACAAGGGAAGGTAGTTAATAGTTTTGCACAAGGAGCTGTGAGAAAGCCTTAGTTGTAATGCAGTACAGCAGCTGTTACTGCCCTACTTCAGTTAAGCAACTGTTCTGAGAAAAGAGCTTTTAAATATTTTGTNAATGCAGTACAGCAGCTGTTACTGCCCTACTTCAGTTAAGCAACTGTTCTGAGAAAAGAGCTTTTAAATATTTTGATTTTTTTGCTGTAATTCAGAAAACTTGTCAAGGAAATGTGTTGTGAATATAATACAAATCTCACACTGGTGAAATGTAATCTATTTATAAATTCAAATAGTCTTATTATTTTAAACTGTATCTTTCTATTGAGATAACTGAAATAAACAATANTAATCTATTTATAAATTCAAATAGTCTTATTATTTTAAACTGTATCTTTCTATTGAGATAACTGAAATAAACAATATTGTTTTCTTGGTATAAATTATGAACTGTTGGAAGATATTTCACTGGTATTGTAAAACTAAATATTGTTTAAAGTTGCGGTACATAAATATTTGTTTCGAAAGGACTGTACTAAGCCCACAATTGTGAAAATATTTCCTCTTCACATATCGAATTATAAAAATTAAAGGCAATCCCACACAAAAATATACAATACCCTTTATCACAAAAGTATATTTACATTAAAAAGTCTGGAATATTTTCAAAATAAAAATTATTAAAGCCCTCGTAGAGCCAGAAGAATGAACACAAAATACGCCTTTTCTTCCATAAAATGCACAAGGACATTCTGTAAAGTGAAGGAAGCTGAACATCGTCAGGTTTTCCTAGCTGATTTCATCTTGCACTCGCTTCGCAGTTTTGTGTCCAGGTATGTGTCAGGTAAAACTAAAGTTTGAGAAAGTCTTTTCTTATCTAAAGGACCTTGGTTTCTGTCCAACGTACTCATACGTGTTTGTATTATCATAATGTGTATTTTCTACGTATTTTTCCCACAGAAGCAGATCAATAGAAAGCCGTCTTATTATTACAGTCAACAGACACACATTCAAAGTGTATTAATGTAAAATCACAAAAGCATATTATTTTAAAATTTTTATTTCAAAGTCACACTGTTTCGAAGCGTATGTTTTACAATTGTTTGCTCATTTTAAACGATATTACTAAAGCTCTGTAAAAGAAATTTCGAATAAAAAATAATTTGTACCACATGTAAGCATTTCATTTCACCAGGTAGATTAACTTTTGAGTTCAAAATCATTACGTGAGTTATTTTTTAAAATGTTTACAAAATCATTTAAACTGAATTTTTTTGAATGATTTTACGGTGTTTTCCAGTTCCGTAAGTTAAAATGTTTTACAGTGGTAAACGTTAAGGATGTTCATATAACAGTACAAGTAGTCACTGCAGAATAGGTAGGAATATTTCCGCAGTATTGTTTCTTTGCAATAAAAATCTTTAATGTTGATATTTTTGTCACCACTATTAATAATAAGTTCTATACCAAAATCAGAATTAAACTTTCATACCGAAAATTAGGCAGGAGCTATATATACAGGAAAGTAATATTACGTTTCATACAGAGCTTATAACTGAAATTTATATGCTTCTCGTACATGATTTTTAATATGGTAAGACAGTGCTTGGAACTGTAGTTAGACATAGGAAATCTAATTTGCACATTTTTTTTAAAGGTTACATTGATAATGATAGGTTTTTTTAAAAATATTTTATGGCCGTATTGACATTCCAGGTATTATACTTAAACTTATAGATTTTACTTTTCTACATAGGATGTTCACAAATTACGAACAAATCACAAACCCTTTAACGACCATGAAATGTATTGTTAAAGAAAATAAGTAAATATTCCTGTAAGTTTCTTTTGATGCCAAGAAAATATTTACAAAATAACATGCATAAGTAATCCAGAAAATGCAACAAAATATCTTACAATGCCTAAAGTTTTGGATGTTACACAGACAACCGCCATTTCCTAAGACGATTACTTAAATCCTCCACAGATCTTGTGTCCGATCATGCGTAAATCTTTCCCCATCTTTGTCCGTGGATATTGTGATATATTAGCAGTTGCTTGCGACGACATTAAGAGTGCTTCCTATAATAGTCCGTTGATGGCTGCGTGCAACTTTTCTGAAACTATGCTAAAGTTCTACTTTCATTTAAATAAATTTAAGGCCAACGAAGCACATTCGTGAACGTATTTCTCAATAGTACAACTATTTATNTCTACTTTCATTTAAATAAATTTAAGGCCAACGAAGCACATTCGTGAACGTATTTCTCAATAGTACAACTATTTATATTATTTATATATCAACATAGCCAAAAATTAATGATATATTATGATACATGACCAAACCAAATACATGTGGTGATTTAAAAAAACCGCTAATAGAACTGCGTTTTAATGTGTAAATTATTATAAGGGGCATTGTTTTATTTGTGTATGCAACATGGATGAAGTTGACTTTTCAAAACAAGTAACGCCAAAGACCGAGCTCTCGAACAAAGCTTAGAAGAGGTATTTTTATTCATATTCGTAACTTATTAAGGAGTTTGCCTAGCTGAACTGAGTTATTGTGTTTCAAGCAGCATTGTTTATGTTTCCGCAACTTGTATATTTAAAAAAATATAGATTAAGGTATATCTCAACAGATTGTACAAGTACTTCAGTATTTAACATATTTACACAACGAGTTCAAAAAATAACAGAAAGCGAATATATTTCGGTTACCGACTCCTTAAAACATGATGTGGTTTCCTGCACATATTATGTGCACATGTGGTGTAATTTTTTAATGCGATATTTTTGATTATCGTTTACATATTAATGTACAAGACAAGCAATGCAATGGAATGAGTAGGTTTCCAATACCCGTTGAATGCAGTGCTAGGCGACACCGTCACATAGCCGTGCGTGTTGGTCTCATCTGTGCATTGCTGCGACGGCGAAATTTCAGGCCGCCGGCAGAGACAGCGCACGCANTCTACTTTCATTTAAATAAATTTAAGGCCAACGAAGCACATTCGTGAACGTATTTCTCAATAGTACAACTATTTAGATTATTTATATATCAACATAGCCAAAAATTAATGATATATTATGACACATGACCAAACCAAATACATGTGGTGATTTAAAAAAACCGCTAATAGAACTGCGTTTTAATGTGTAAATTATTATAAGGGGCATTGTTTTATTTGTGTATGCAACATGGATGAAGTTGACTTTTCAAAACAAGTAACGCCAAAGACCGAGCTCTCGAACAAAGCTTAGAAGAGGTATTTTTATTCAGATTCGTAACATATTAAGGAGCTTGCCTAGCTGAACTGAGTTATTGTGTTTCAAGCAGCATTGTTTATGTTTCCGCAACTTGTATATTAAAAAAAATATAGATTAAGGTATATCTCAACAGATTGTACAAGTACTACAGTATTTAACATATTTACACAACGAGTTCAAATAATAACAGAAAGCGAATATATTTCGGTTACTGACTCCTTAAAACATGATGTGGTTTCCTGCACATATTATGTGCACATGTGGTGTAATTTTTTAATGCGATATTTATGATTATCGTTTACATATTAATGTACAAGACAAGCAATGCAATGGAATGAGTAGGTTTCCAATACCCGTTGAATGCAGTGCTAGGCGACACCGTCACAGAGCCGTGCGTGTTGGTCTCATCTGTGCATTGCTGCGACGGCGAAATTTCAGGCCGCCGGCAGAGACAGCGCACGCANAGCCGTGCGTGTTGGTCTCATCTGTGCATTGCTGCGACGGCGAAATTTCAGGCCGCCGGCAGAGACAGCGCACGCACGACCTCTCGTCGTTCTGCGTTGCCCCGACTCGCTGTTCCTGGCCGGCGGATGTCTCGAGATCTATAAATTCTTTCTAGATCTGTAAATACGATCTACTGCGACTCTCTTTACAATTATTTTTGTACAAAAACTGAGATAATTTCTTATAACTCTTGGTAATATACCAATATTTAATAACTTTTGTAAATTAAAAAATTTATTACAACAATTTTTTTTATTTAAATAATTGTTGGGGTTACATGTTGCTCGGAAGGAGGGGGAAGAGACAACTCTTCCTGTGACGTCAACCGATTCGATTGTCGCTAATTCACCTGGTGTTTTCCTACTGCTACCATCACTACATAGTTAATGAGAAAATAAGTAGGGTGGGAGGGGAAGTCGACCAATAAAAATGCCTGCCCAAAATCGTTACCTTATATTTCACATAGTTTCTGACAAAAATAAATACGACGGGAAGGAGGGGAAGTTGGCCAGTGAAAATGCTATGGCAACTAAAGGTACTATTTCCCTTGTATATATTCGCGCCTCTCCACCAATCGGCTGCGTTATATTAAGGATGGAACGTGCTGAATTCACTCACACCGATATCAAGGCTTCCCGTCTTCATATCCGAGTAACCTTCTGCTTTGTCGCCATTTTGCATGTAGTGAGAGAGTTTGAGGAATCACAGACGCCTTCCATTTTGCTTTGAGTTTTTACTCGCGAAGGTATGTTATGTTTTGAAGTAAACTTTTGTTAACGTGTTAAATTAATTTTGGTAACGAGCTCAATAGTTTTTTATGGCACATTACTATTTTAAGTTCATTAATAGCTCTATAAGGTTTTGTCTTGTGTATATGTAAAAATGCAAAGTTATTAACTACGTTAATTTTATTTTTTTGCAGTCATTGGCAGCCAGTGTGTCAAGTCCCCCAACAAAGGTCCGCGCATGGCCTGTCAACGAGTAGCGGAGCATTTCAGCGCTGACTACTATTTGGCAACGTGTTACAAATTCTTTTGAAAGTAAGTACTAGCACCATCAATATAATTAAAAGGCATGTATTTTGTTCGCGTATATGATTTTGACACACAATTGCCTTTGTATAGGTTACCGCTGGGCACAGTCACAGGCCCTGTGAATTCCTGGAGTTGTGTTTTCAGTCGGCTTACGGTCCTGTCTGTAGGCCGTAAGAGAAATCTCCCCATTTTCACACTAATAGAAGCAATGAGTATTATCAACGAGACAAATGTTTTATGTATGATTTTTTAATATATTTTTTTACATTATGTCATGTCCAGGTAAAGCGACTTCCGCGGTAGGGCGTCCAAGTCAAATCGTCCGATGTACGGGAGTAAATAGCAATGGAGCAAATCGTTGTTTAGACATTATACTGCAGTCTTCCTTCTCTTCTTCCGGTATGTAACTCCGCCGTGTGCACACAAAGAGTTCATTACTATACTCATTGAAAATATAATTCCAAGCAATGTGTTGGTAAAAAAAATATTCGTAGTCATAAATAAATAATTTGCCCATAGCTTTAACTACATATAATGGCATATGCAACATGCGTTAACGAGTATACTCGCGATAATATATTAAGGAGTTAATTGGTGGCAGGGTAGTTTTGTATTCTCCAGCTATGTTTGCAAAAGTGAACTTTTTTTCATTACTATTATATATGGTAACGTTATATTTCTTTTCTTTAAATTTAAAGAACATTAGTTTTTGTAAGACATTATTTTATCGCCACCGTCGTCGCTTCGTTTAGCCGTGAGTGGAAATTACATTCATCATAGATTGTTCCTGAATTACTTGTTCATATTAATGAATACAGTTCCGCGCTCGTATTTTCATTTGGCAAACGTAAACCTTTATTGGCTATGTAGAAATATCCACACACAAATAAATATTTAATATTTACATGCTACAAATGGTTTGTATTACCTCGTGATGAAATAACCATACACTTTTAATTGTTAATACAAATGATTTGATGCTCGAAAAAACCCATGAACACCTTACACGTAAATATATACATATTTTATTCACAAAGTAATTTTTCCAGTAATTTATTTCCTTATTTATTAGTTTATTTTCTCTGTTTTGAAAAACAAAATGTTTACTAAGTTACTACGACACTACTTTTTATATTACCTTTTCTCTGACTTGATGGGGTACATGACAAACAATAAAATAAGAGGTAAAATTGTTTCAAAATTATACTCCTATTTTATTCATCAAACTCTTTCATTATGTTTCCACGTACATTTTAAACATTATTTCTTAACACTAAAGGCAAAAAAAAAATTTTATTTCATGTCCTTTTTGTTTTTTGTATTTATGTTGCGAAACGTATGTGCANTGTTTTTTGTATTTATGTTGCGAAACGTATGTGCATTATTCGTACATAGATAAACAATATACTTTACAAGACACAAAGATTTTTTTATGAAAAATTCCCTGTTTTTTTTTTGTTTATACACACCGACACACNCATTATTCGTACATAGATAAACAATATACTTTACAAGACACAAAGATTTTTTTATGAAAAATTCCCTGTTTTTTTTGTTTATACACACTGACACACACCGTGTGCTTAAAAAAAGAATTGGCAACTATGCATTTATTCACACTGTGTTACTTTGTTCGATACACTGTTTTCTATATTGTTTTTTATTATCCACTGAATTGTTCTGTCCCTAGTCGGAGACCCGCATGCATGGTTGCTTTAACCACCGCGTGGGTGGTAAAGTGGGAGGGCGATGCCGAAAATAAACTGGAGAGCCAAAAAACTGGTATAGGCGTGCGAATGCAAATAACAGAGGTATGGAACCAATCAGGGTCACGCGATACGGTCGGCAGCTAGATCGGTTACTGCTGCTACAATGGCATGTTATCAAGATTTCAGTGTGTTTGAACGTGGTGTTATAGTCAGCGCACGAGAGATGGGACATAGCATCTCCGAGGTAGCAATAAACTTTGGGTTTTCGCGTACGACCATTTCACGAGTGTACCGTGAATATCAGGAATCCGGTAAAACATCAAATCTACGACATCGCTGCTGCCGGAAAAAGATCGTGAAATAATGGGACAAACGACGATTTATGAGAATCATTAAACGTGGCAGACGTGCAACCGTTTCTCAAATTGGCGCAGATTTCAATGGCGGGGCATCAACAAGTGCCACCGTGTGAAATATTCAACGGACTATCATTTATATGGGATTTCGGGGCCGAAGGCCCACTTATGTACCATTGTTGACTGCACGAGACAAAGCTTTACGCCTCGCCCGCCAACACCACCATTGGTCTGTTGATGACTGGAAACACGTTGCGTGGTCTGACGAGTCTCGTTTCCAATTGTATCGGGCGGATGGACGTGTACGGGTATAGAGACATCCTCAAGAATCCATGGACCCTACATGTCAACAGAGGACTGTTCAAGCTGGTGGAGGCTCTGTCATGGTATGGGGCGTGTGCAGTTGGCGATGTAGATACGACTCTGGCAGGTGACAAATACGTAAGCATTCTGTCCGAATACCTGCACTTATTCATGTCCATTGTGCATTCCGACGAGCGTGGACAATTCCAGCAGTACAATGCGACACCCCACACGTCGAGAGTTGCTACAGAGTGGCTCCAGGAACATTCTTCTGACTTTAGACACTTCCATTGGCCACCTACATCACCAGATATGAGCATTAATGAGCATATCTGTGATGCCTTGCAAGGTGCTGTTCAGACAAAATCTTCACCGCCTCGCACTCATATGGATTTGTGGACTACCCTGCAGGATTCGTGCTGTGAATTACCTCCTGCATATCTTCAGGCATTAGCCGACTCGTGGGGGCCCTACGTGATATTAGGCAGGTGTACTAGTTTTTTTGGCTTTTCAGTGTATACCAGATCCAAACCAAAGGATGGATGACCGGCACAAGAGAAAGAATTGTCTTTTATGTAAAAAAATTAGTAGTATGTAAACAAAAACTGAATAAAAATTGATATAAAAATGGTATTTTATTTATAAAAAAAAATTATTAAAAAAATTATTTTATAAAAGAATATACTTAAAAAATGCTAAAACCGAAAAAGTATACTTTAGAAGAAAAGAATACCTAAAAAAATATACCTATGACTATAAAACAATAAGTATTTGAAATTAATACTTATAAAAGAATTAGGAATATATGAGAACAAAATTCTTATTGCTGTTCCATGTCTAGGATAGTAAAAAAACTTCTTAACAAAATTATTACTATGCATTAGAATAANAAAATTCTTATTGCTGTTCCATGTCTAGGATAGTAAAAAAACTTCTTAACAAAATTATTACTATGCATTAGAATAATCACGACAGAATATTTATTCTTCCGTCGCACACAGATGCTATTACTTATTTTGAATGACAGTACATATCCCGTTACCTTAATGGTCTATGGAGCCTGCATGCCGACACAAAGTTTAGGGTTCGATCCTGCCTTCCTCCAGAAGATATTTTGAGCTTGGAAATAAAATAAAGCAGCGCCCCTTGCGGCGAACTCTAGAACCAACATGGCGGCTGAGCGAGAGCGACAATAACTCCCCTAGCAGGCGAAATTTGAAAGGACATGTTGAAACAAGATGGCGGGTAAAAACGTAATTGCTATGGGAAACGGATACCATATATTGGGTGAAACTAAAATGACGGAAAGAAAAAAATAAGGATGTGGATCCTTAAAACCTGAGCCCCCAGCACTTGATCTGAAACCTACTATTTATATCAACTGGCACTGATTATCAGTAGCTAAATTTTCAATGGTTATTAATGATTTGGCTCAATTCTCACTATTTCAGATTTGGAGTACAATTTGATTAGTATCACAGATATATACAAATTTTCAGGACTTATTTGTTGAGATATGACTGTACTCTTTCTTACTACATCTACTCTACTTGTATTTGTTAAACAGAGTCTTTATCTTCAAAAAAGGNAGATATGACTGTACTCTTTCTTACTACATCTACTCTACTTGTATTTGTTAAACAGAGTCTTTATCTTCAAAAAAGGGGACACAAATTATTTCAAGACCATGGAAAAGTTGTTTCACATCACGATCACAATATTATACATAACAAGGATTTTTTTAGATNAAATTATTTCAAGACCATGGAAAAGTTGTTTCACATCACGATCACAATATTATACATAACAAGGATTTTTTTAGATTTTTTCGGCATTTATCTTTTTGTATTGTGTAAAATAAATATTTAATCTCACAGTACCAGATAAAAGTTTTAAACACTTTACATAAGAATGCATTTCCATCATTTCTTGTGCTTTAAAACTTGATTACACCATCTGTCTTTCTAGCCCTCACAGGGTTTCAGTCGTTAAATGCTATTCTTTGCTTTACATTTTTTTATTTTATTTATATATTTAGTTGACAGTGTTTAATAAATATTTACTAACAGTTTACCNTCTTTGCTTTACATTTTTTTATTTTATTTATATATTTAGTTGACAGTGTTTAATAAATATTTACTAACAGTTTACACATATATTTTACGTAAATTCATTTTTTGAAGATTATATGAGAACTGTTAAGAACCACAATGATTTAAAAGTATTGAAAAACAAAAGTTCAAGGACTGTTATTCTGGATTCTAAACAATTTCCTGGGTTATTTTTTAACTGGAATGTTTTCCAATGTAGCGTTCCATAGTGTTTATGGAACTTGATAGTTTTAAATAAACACCATTCTCTAATGCTTTGTTGATATACGTATGTGTACGTGTTACTCCTGTGATTCGACGATAATATGTGCATCATCACTAACTGTTTGAGTGTTTGAGACATTCCCCCACATGGTCCACCGTGAACTGCATTAGGTTCATTAACATGTTAAAGTTTTTTAGAATCACACGATACTCGTAAATTATAAGTGTGTGAAGAAATGTTGGTGGTTCTTAACAGCGAGGCCTTGATAGCCGATGAGGGTGATTGAGGTGGGTATGGAGCAGTGCCAGAACGAAAGGGCTGGGCAAACGGGAAATCCCCGAGAAAACCCGTCGATCAGCGGTATCGTTGGGCACTATTCCCACATGCAAAAATCCGGGAGTGACCCGGTGGGATTGAACCCGATACGCAAGGTGGGAGGCGAGCAGGCTAACCGCTCAGCCACCGCGGTCCCTTTCGCTTGCGATACGGCGATGTTTGTGGTTAACCCGGGTATGGAGTAGAGTGGAAGATTACGATAAACTGGCTCGTCAGTCCCAGTGGACTGTTTTAAATAATTAGAGTGCATCGTTTATAAAGGCAAGACAATTTTTCTAAACTTAATTAACGAACTTTTATACTTAGTGGCAGTTAATTGATTTTAAAGACGACTAAAGTTTAGGCAATTGCTGTATTATATTAAATTTTAGTTATTTTTTAAAACCTGTATGCCTTACTAGTCTGGAAACAACCTGGCGCGTGTAACAGTACGTAGAGGATAAAATCAGGTTGAAAAAATCGCGTGAGTTGTTGAATCTGACGAGGGCTTAGTTGGCGACGTCATTACACGTCAGCATAGGGCGCCACTCAAGACGAGCTAACGCACACTACGTGTGCGTGTTGCACGGGACGAGGTGCTCGACGTGCGGCGCATTGTCGCGTCACGACGCATCGCAATTTGCGGGACACCCGCTCACTCCGCTCAGGCTCCCTCGTTAGCGGCTCCCGACTCCGCCAGGGCGTGAGCTCGGTGCGCGGCCATATAACGAACCCTCCTGTCGTCGACCCTTCCGTGTATAGTCGCTTCCCGGCTGGGTCTCGTCCCCTCCCTTCCCCCGCACAATTCATATTTGTGTGATCGCCACAGCGCCTTCAATTTCAAAAAGATGCGGCCGTTTTGAGAAATATTCTGTACTTACTCTTAGTCAAAGCTTATAGTAAGAAAAATGATATGTCGCAAGTTGCTGTCGTATGGCACCAGATTTAAAAAAAATTATATGTTTATAATAGAAATTGTCCTCTGTATCAGCTACCATGCACCAGATAGTTCAAACACCGGTCAAATCTAATTCGTTACTTGCACTTGGCATTACCGTAACGGCAAAAAAAAATTCCAAATTTTCACTCTTGTGTCTGATGAACCAACCCAGACCTCATATTGAGCACTTATGATAACCCTGATTAGCATCTAGTTCTTCATCCATTTGTAACTTTCGGTTACATGAGAAGTAACATCAGAAGCCATAAATTTAAACTTAATATCCGTACACAACGCTGAGTTAACACAGTATTTTTAATTAATTCGTTGCTAAATTTACTAACAGCCTGCTGGACAGTATGTATTATGGCATGTGTGTTGTTAGTAATTTTACTGGTGGATTTTCTGTAACGGAGTATAGTGTCGTATAAACTCTACAAATAGTTTTGTACTTTCGCAAGAAAAATTCTCGGAAACCCAGTTGCCAAGAAAATCCTCTGTAAAATTACCAACAGTTTTTTTGTAAATTTTTTTAAACATATATTGTAATATTACAAATGGTATCCTTTAATTACAACTTAAATCATTGGGGAGTGTACATAGAATATATATTTCTTATATAAAACAAATGCGATGAATTATTAACAGATAATAACTAGAAAAATATTTCAAAATATTATTAACGAAAGGAAATTACACTTTGCCAGTACAAGAACAAAACACACACCTTTATGTTACCAGACCACGCCTTTAACAACAAGACCAAGCTGACGTACATGATAAACACATATTTTTATAATAAATATAGGTTAATTTACCTAAAAAATATTAGGGAAATTATTTTATTAAGAAGGGTGCGTTTATTTCATTTTAATAGTTCTGTTGTTGAGTTGCGAGATTTTGATGACTCTTAACAACGAGGTCTTTAGAGCCGATATAAGAGTTCTGTGTAGCTAGAAAACATTGACAGCTTATAACTAATACGGTCACGTTTTATTAATATTGTCGTTTCATTATGATTATTTGAGTTGTTTTAAGTGTTTTACGGTATTCTAAATTGCAATACATTTCTTTTTGCACGCAACTACACTTTAAATCACCCATAGTTTTTGCACAAACAACTATAAACTGTTTTACGTTGTTGAGTGTCCGCCATTTTGCTGGAGCACGTGGATACGGGTCAGTATACACTGAAGAGCCAAAAAAAACTGGTAAACCTGCCTAATATCGTGTAGCGCCACCCCACACCCCTTCCGAGCTCGCAGAAGTGCCGCAAGACGACGTGGCATGGTCTCGACTAATGTCTGAAGGTATGCAGGAGGTAATTCACACCATGAATCCTGCAGGGCAGTCCCCAAATCCAATCTGCGCCAATTTGAGAAAGNAGGTATGCAGGAGGTAATTCACACCATGAATCCTGCAGGGCAGTCCCCAAATCCAATCTGCGCCAATTTGAGAAAGGGTTGCACGTCTTTCACGTTTAATGATTCTCGTCTGTCGTTGTTTGTCCCGTTCTTTCACGATCTTTTTTCCGACCGCAGCGATGCCGATGATGTGATGTTTTACCGGATTCCCGATATTCACGGTACACTCGTGAAATGGTCGTACGTGAACATCCAATTATTATCGCTACCTCAGAGATGCTATGTCCCATCTCTCGTGCGCCAACTATAACACCACGTTCAAACTGACTTAAATCTTGATAACCTGCAGTTACCGATCTAGCTGCCTACCGCATCGCGTTACTCTGATTGGTTCCATGCCTCTGTTATTTGCATACGCACGTCTATACCATTTTTTTTGGCTCTTCAGTGTATTACAAACATTTCTTGATGTGTATTACAAACACGGTCCTTGTATTTGTACAAACGTATTATTTTACAAGATAAATCTTTGTACTGTTACAAGCATTTGTAAGATTACAAACAATTTCTTATAAATTAAAAACGTTTTTTACAGTGTATAGTTATAAAATTTTCAGCAGCATTACAAAAGGTTTTTGGCAGCGTCCAAGAGTTAAATAGTTCTAAAAAAAAATTCGCGACACTAGAGATGTCTTTAAAATTCGTAGCTATTCCAGACTAGTCTGAACTATAAACTTTCAATACCAAAAAGGAAGCAATTACTTTCCTAAGCATTTTTTTAGCAAATCTATCATTTAAAACAGTCTTGAATACAAATGATGTGCATGGTTTTAAAATATTTTACTAGCGTAGATAAACCATACACTCTGTACTAATAAATATTCAGCCATTGTATGCATAATTATTTGTACATATATTCGGATATATTCAGCATTACATTTACAAGTTTCGGTATAATATTTCATATTTATTTTTTCAAGAATCTTTAGTTTACGTGAACATTTTTTGTTGTTCATTATTAATGCTATTTTGTCAAACAAGAGCTGTGTCCTCGGTGGCTGTGAAAGCGAAGCGTCTTGCTCACGTGGCGAGAAGGCTTAAGCGGCGATGGTACGAGTATTAAAAAAAAACGTTCGAGCTTTAATTCCGTACTAAGGAGGTGCTGACATTACTGAACTAGTAATAGACCATGTTTGCGATCCAGATGTAATGGAATGCAATCCGGAGGAGCATAAGAAGAGGAAATAGAATTGCCGGTTGCTAGAGTTGTTTAAACGTCCTTGAACATGAAATCTGCTAAAGATAGTTAAGTCATTCCATGACGTTGCTGAGCCATACGTGGGAATTTCTTGTGTTTTTGGGGCCCCGAAAATTATTTATTAAACCTGGTACAAATGCAGTAACGTATCCTGTTCCGGGAAAGGTAAGGCATAGAGTGTGTAACTTACTAGCAATAAACGGGTACCTGCCATTTCACCAATCAGCTGACGTCTAGATGTTTGTCTGTTATTTAAGAGAGGCTTCTGCGTTCAACTGCTGCTTTCCCCAAGAAATCAGGTGTTTTAACATGGTGGTAGGAATAATCAGAAGACGACATGCTGTGACGTAGTTGAAACTAAATTTTAGAACATCGCCATAGTGTCACACATGAAAAAATGACAAAGTTATCGCTTATTTATGAACAAAATTATTCTTTACTAATAAAATTGCTGTAGCTAAGATTTTATGAAACATTAACATGCTTTGATACAACATCAGTATTTTATTACTTACATATAAAGTTTTTAATTTTTTTTTGTGGACACAACATGGCGAACAGCCTTTATCATATTCCCCAGCCCTTGTGTGTCAAGATAGTGACTACAAGTTTTTATGAGTTAAGAATGTGAGATGATGAACTAGACACATATAAAGGAACCCGCACCAACTCGGGCTAGAGGTTGAACGTGTCAAAGTGTTGATCTTGTCGCCCTGTTGGTGGATGACACACGAGGTCGCTTGTAAGGGGGAGGACAGACTTTGTCTCCACGGTAACTGGATCACTCCACGCCGGGTCATGACGCCCTGTCTCCCCTCCTCCCACATAACCGCTACTGTTCATTTGTATTAATGGATTGCTCCTGGAGCGATACACAAGTATCAATCCCTCATGCCGGTTATTTGACGCCGCTGTAGGAAGCAATAGCCCTAATGACTTCCTGCAGCCGCCCGCGTCCTACACTCCCTGCAAGAATGCTATTAACAAAGCATTATCGACAAATGGGGCTAAAGTTTTGCAAACATCACTATGTTGCATGAAGACATTTAGTGGCGAACGTGGCAAGGGAAATATATACTGCAAAAAAAATTCTTTATTCCTTTATTTCTAACAATTTTTACTATTTATGCTACCTTAAACAAGTTGTTTTTATCTGCAGTCTACTTGTGAATGGGAGTAGATAGTAAGTGAGAGAGTTGCCAACATTTAAATTCTCAGAAATTAAAACATATCAATATATTATATTATAAATGTGTAGTATTTTAGACACAATAAAGAAAATATTAAATTTTAATTTTAAAAATTCTAGAATTAAAAATATTATACACATTAAAAAATATTTTGGTAACTGACAATAAAATTAAAAGTAAAATTTAAGTACAAATAAAATAAAATACATATGCTAAAACTTTAAATGTACAAGATTATAAAAAAACAATCAAACAAAAAATATATTTTTTTTTTTCAGTTTAATTTGTCTTGCATTGAATAAATTTTTATTTACTATTAAATGATACCAAAAATTATTTATAAAATTATATGGAAATAAAAATCGTTTAAAATGCGAGGAAGAAAATATTAAGATGAATTTCATATAAATAACAAATTAAAAGATGATCGCTGTTCATACGGTAAATATTGTTCAAAAGAAAGACATATTATGTTAAGAAATATAAATAATATATTCGTGAATATCAAATCAATTATCATAATATCATAANGCCGCCCGCGTCCTACACTCCCTGCAAGAATGCTATTAACAAAGCATTATCGACAAATGGGGCTAAAGTTTTGCACACATCACTATGTTGCATGAAGACATTTAGTGGCGAACGTGGCAAGCGAAATATATGCTGCAAAAAAAATTCTTTATTCCTTTATTTCTAACCATTTTTACTATTTATGCTATTTTAAACAAGTTGTTTTTATCTGCAGTCTACTTGTGAATAGGAGTAGATAGTAAGTGAGAGATTTGCCAACATTTAAATTCTCAGAAATTAAAACATATCAATATATTATATTATAAATGTGTAGTATTTTAGACACAATAAAGAAAATATTAAATTTTAATTTTAAAAATTCTAGAATAAAAAATATTTGACAAATTAAAAAATATTTTGGTAACTGACAATAAAATTAAAAGTAAAATTTAAGTACAAAGAAAATAAAATACATATGCTAAAACTTTAAATTTACAAGTTTATAAAAAAACAATCAAACAAAAAATAATTTTTTTTTTTTCAGTTTAATTTGTTTTGCATTGAATACATTTTTATTTACTATTAAATGATACCAAAAATTATTTATAAAATAATATGAAAATAAAAATCGTTTAAAATGCGAGGAAGAAAATATTAAGATGAATTTCATATAAATAACAAATTAAAAGATGATCGCTGTTCATACGGTAAATATTGTTTAAAAGAAAGACATATTATGTTAAGAAATATAAATAATATATTCGTGAATATCAAATCAATTATCATAATATCATAANAAAAGAAAGACATATTATGTTAAGAAATATAAATAATATATTCGTGAATATCAAATCAATTATCATAATATCATAATAAAATCTATAATAAATGTTCGTTATGGCGAATGCAGTAAATATGCTTGTATAAATTACTTTTAAAAAACATAAAAAGAAATCATACGATAAAAATTACAAAAGTATACTCAACAGGAAATGCAACAATTGTAAGGAAGTAATAAATGTAATTAATTTGTTCTCATCCTAATACAACAGATATCATTAAGATATATGTAAGCTACACTAACGGTAGTGAAAAATGCAACACTATAAAGGATACACGTGATTGAAATTAACTTAGTACCACAGATTAGAAACATGACAATAAAAATCGATTAGGATTACAGAACTGTACATGATCTCTGTCTTTGAGAATTCAGTATGTAATGAAGCCCCCACGTGCTGAAATCAGAGCTTCTAAACGTCGTGGCATGGAATCAAAGAGGACCTGGATATGTTCCTTGGCAATTTCTCTCCTTGCGGTTTGTATGCGAGTCCACAAAGCATCAACAGTGTTTGCTGGAAAACCGTTACGAACAAGTCACTGACCAATCATATCCCAGATATGTTCGGTGGGCTACATGTAAGGGGAAAGTGCAGGCCAGGGAAGCAGTGGTACCGGTCTTTCATTGAAAAAGGCATGCTCTTTGGCACTGACAGGTCCACACCCGTTGCAGTGCTCTAGTGTCAAGACATCACTGTGGACGAGGCTGCAAGGTCCGTTACGGATATGCGGACAAGGTGGTGGTCATCACGTGCTGTGGTCACATTGCGTGTCCAGTACATGCTCGTCGCTGCATAAGACCCTCTTCTATAGACTTGTGCCACACACGCATCACTGTCGTAGCAACATGCCTTGTACGAGCCGAAATGTCACGGCACGACAAACCTATTTCCCAGAGGCCGATCATTCTGCCCTGTTTGAACTCACTCGCTTGCTGACATGGCGTCCTTTGACGTCGACGAGGTAAACTGGCACTTGCTTTCACTTCGTTTGACGGCTCTTCATTGGCTGTGCGTGGCGTAACACGGACCTCTACGGTGACACAAAAGAGGGCGCTGCTGGGCCTACATGAACTATATCTCTCAGCAATCGTTATCACTTATCGCTGGTACACGGTAATACACCTCCACCGAGTTTGGATTCACGTGGGCCATTCTTTCTGGGGGTTGCAATTTTCACAAACAATTGTGTATGTTCAAATGAAAGAGCAAAAAATTATTTTCTAAGTAAATAAATTACTACCATTATTAATGTAAATTACGTTAAAACAGTTATTAAGAAAAATTNAAAAATTATTTTCTAAGTAAATAAATTACTACCATTATTAATGTAAATTACGTTAAAACAGTTATTAAGAAAAATTGTTAAGGTACAGACAAATAAACATAAAATTCATGAACGGCTAAACTATACAAATAAGTTTTCATTAAAAGCAAAGATTCATATAAATTATAAAATACAACACTCTTTTAACTACATAAATAACTTTTCAATTAAAGCAAAGAAACATTTTTGCTAGATAGAGGATTTTCAGAACAAAACGGACGGGATATGTAGTACAGTAAAATCCCGATATTTTGCATCCCGATTATTCGTATATCCCGCTAATTCGTACAAATTTGCCGGTCCCTTGAGAAAATCCCTTTAATGCGTAAAAAACAATGCATTCCGGTACCCTCGATAATACGTATTTATTTTGGTGCTCGAGCTCAATTAAAGCGTCTTATAATTGTTATTTACAACTTAAAAATCTCGTTAACTCGTAATGTTTTTAACCATAGACTGTAAACAAGCTCTAGATTTATGCAATTTGGGCAGCGTAAAAAAGACCGGAAGGGTACTGAGGTACGTAGGAGGGTTTGAAGGGCAGGTAATGACGCCGAGTAGGATGTGAGGCGATGTGTCTGTGATTCTCAGAACTAAGAGGTGCCTTGCTGTCCGGTCTACGGTTATGAAAGGGTAGGAAGGAGCAGAGCGAGTGAAAAGTTAGTCAGTTCGGTCTTATCTATGACTCCGAAAAGAGCTTATAAGTGTCTTTCCATTAGAGAAAAAAAAAATCATTACCGCCGTGGCCGGTGGTGATAAACAAATTTACGTGTCCAAACGTGATAACGTTCCTCCTTCCACAATAACATCAATTCTGAAGAACAAGGACAAGATCGCCTTCCAGACAGCGGACAGCAAAGAAAAGTGCTTTAAGACAGGTATGTATCCACAACTAGAAGACAATTTAAAAAAGTGGTTTGAGCAAGCACGGAATTCGAATGTACCAGTTGGAGGGAACATTTTAAGAGGAAAAGTAAAAGTTTTCGCAGAAAAAAATGGGAATTAAAGACTTTCGTGCAAGTAATGGTTGGTTTGATAGGTTTAAAAAAAGGCACAGCATAAAATTGAAGAAGTTTAGTGCGGAAAGTGCGAGTGTATCGGCCGACGTTTGTTCTGAGTGGAAATACGAATTGGGAGAAATAATCGATTCTTATGAGCCCAGCAACATTTTTAATGCCGATGAGACGGGGTTATTTTATAATTGTCTCCCCAACCGATCAATGTGTTTCAAGGAACAAAATTTTCATGGCGGAAAAAAATGGTAAAGAGCGTGTAACCAAATTGTTGGCCGCCAACATGGATGGATCTGAGATAGGCAAATCAGCCAAACCAAGATGTTTTAAAAACATAAAAACTTTTCCGATGACCTATCGTGCAAACAAACAAACGTGCATGACGGGCGAATTATTCAAGGAATGGATACGATCAGTGAATGCTGATATGGAGAAAAGGCAGCGAAAAGTTCTACTTTTCATGGATAATTGTAAGACCCACAACAATACCCCACCACTCAGTCATGTTAATGTTGTGTTTTTGACTGCCAAAACTACTTCTAAGCCGCAGCCTCTAGACCAGGGCAGAGCATAATTAAAACGTTCAAAACCTTTTACCGCAAGTAAGTAGTGATGCAACTCCTTCATAGCATCGAGGATAGGGAGGATCATAAAATCACCTTATTTTCAGCTATGAACATTGCTCACAAGGCATGGCAAAGTGCTAGCGAAAGCACAATAAAAAACGGGTTTCGTGCTGTGGATTCACGAAGGTGGAACTTTCATCAGCAGTTTCTGAACAAGACTTAGAATGCCCTGTGAATTGGAATCGTCTTCCTCAAAATGAAGAAAATTCTATAACGTTTGAAGATTTCGTCCATTTTGACGATGGCCTAGCGGTAGCGAGGATTCTAACTGATGACGAAATTTTGGCTCCATCTCAGGACATTGATGGTGATGGTAATGACGAATATGATGTGCCTACAATTACAACTAAATTGGCTAAACAATACATCAACAACGTGCGCCATTTCTTAGCGAAATCAGACGTTGGCGATGAAGTATTTTCTGCTTTGAACATACTTGACAAAGCCATCGACAATACCCGTTTGCAAGGTTTGCACCAAAAGAAAATTACAGATTTTTTTAAACGTAAATTTTTAATGTGTTTTTATTGATGTAGTTACTGATTTATGTATACAGTACATGTGTATACATAATATGTAGCCATGCGATTATCATTACATATTAATGCAAATTTGCATTAATCTCGTTATTATGTATTTTTTCTTTTTTTGCTCCCGATTATTGGTAATCCCACTAATTTGAATATCTCGATAATTCATATTTAACATTCATGCCCTTGACAATACGAATTATCGGGATTCTGCTGTATATTCTAAGGAGTTAGAAAATTTGCGTTGTCCGAAAAATAACTAAGATATATAAAGTTTGAATAATATTTTCGATTGTATTTCTAATAAAATTCAAAAATATGAAGGAAATGTTCTAAAAACAATTTGGAATGCTTTGTCAATAAACATAATGTATTAAATGGTTCTTCACAAATAGAATTACCAGATATAATTTAAGTTTAAAAGCTCCTAATAACATAAAATTGATCAAAAATATTTTATTAATTATTTAAAATCAGAATTATATCTAGCAACATATAATTCCGAGAAAATTTTAAAATAGAAAAAATATTAATTTATAAATAGATAAAATTACATAAGAATTTGAAATGCCAATGAAAATTAATGAGAAAATTAAAAAGATTTTAGGAGAATTTGAAATGACAATGGAAACGTTATATATATANCCTTTCACCAATGCGAACCGGGATCCATTCTCAAAGGGTACTCTCCAGAAATTTCGAATGTGGGATATCAGATTTCCCCTGCCCTTGCATTCCGGCACATGAACTAATAAATTTCAATGAATCTAAACATCTTATATATTTACTATTACTGCCTTATTTATATATTTACGAAAATAAATCTATTTTAAATCCATAATTAGTTATTAAACTTATAATTCCTTCAACTTTTCTTAATTTTTTATAATAAATGGGCATTATAACCAGAAAAGTCATGAACACCTTATCTGGCTTTAATGCCCATTTATTAAAGAATTACTGAAAGATGAAGGAGATTTAAGTTTAGTACCAAATAATGAAACTATAACATATTTATTCTGGTAAATATATAAATAAGGAAGTAAAAGAAAATATGAAAGATGTTTAGAAATATTAAAATTGATGGGTACATGTGTCGATCTATTATTTACGAGAATAAATCTATTTTAAATACATTATTAGTTATTAAACTTATATTTATTTTAACTTTTCTTTATTTTTTAATAAATGTGCATTATAACCAGATAAGTCATGAATTTTAAAAACGTTTTTATTATATATTTATAAATGTTCATAATATTAGAAAAAAAATTTAAATACACAATTGCCATCACAAAATTTTATTCTATAGTAAATAAAACTTTTTTTGGAGAAGAAAATAATAACCAAGAAAAATTCAAGGGAAAAATATATTTAAAATATATAAATCCTTTATTCCGTCCGCCATTCCTTTGAGAATGGATCCCGGTTCGTATTGGTGAAAGGCTAGTAGTTTGTTCACTGCACCAATACGCCCCCCTTTATAAAAAGGATAAACATTTATATAAACAGTGTATTTCTTATCTATTTTAGATATATATATATATATATATATATATATATATATATTCACATATATAATGTTTTCATTGTCATTTCAAATTCTCCTAAATTTTTTTCAATTTTCTCAATAATTTTCATTGGCATTTCAAATTCTTATGTAATTTTATCTAATTATAAATTAATACTATGTTCCTAGATGTAAATCTGATTTTAAAGAATTAATAAAACTGCGTGTGTGTGTGTTTATGGGTGTGTGTCTTACCATTTAAATTTTTGAACCCGTCAACTAAATTTCACCAAACTCGGTATATATAAAGTACTTAGAAAGGAGACCTGAGTGTTTTAGTATTCGATGACATCTGACACATAATTTCAAAATGGTGGCTATATTTTAATTTATTTTGATATGTCATATCTCGGGAACTATTCAACCGACTTAAACATAATTTTGTATGCTGGCAAAGCATCAGGAAAGCATTTTATTTTGAGATGGATATTGTTTTGGTCTGCTATGAAAAAATTAAAATTTTACATTATATCTCGAAAACTATTAAATTTATTGTTATGCAATTTGGCGCATAAGTAATATGAAGGTAATAAAAATTGATAATGTACTTATTTTCAAAATGACAGCCACACAAATAATATTGGTTTATTTGGCATATCTACCTTTAGAACCACTTTCGACCAAATTTTGTATGCTTAAATATGTATTACAAGTACCATATATGCAAACACATGGCCATATTTGTCAGCCATTTTGTAAGATAGCACTACACGAATAAATAATATTTGTGTCATATTTCGGTGAACTATCAACCGATTCCTATCAAATTTGGCAAACAAGTAGTACTGAAGAAGATGATACATAATATGTTTTAAGTACGTTGGACACCTATTTTCAAATGGTGGCTGTATACCCAACTTAGCTTAGAAATCTATGCCGTCGAAACCATGTTATCATTTCCAACGTAACTCTCTTATGCTGCCAGCAGATATTGCAACTGTCAACTGTATCTAGACATGATATCTATTGTAAGCCATTTTTTGAAACAGCGCCACACGAACCATTAAAGTTCGGATGTCATATCTCGAGAAACAATTGACCGAATCCTATAATATTTGGCAGACAAGTAATGTATTATGGCAGATAATGTATAATTGTATGTTTTAAGTACACCAGAAAATTATTTTCACAATGGCATACATATAGCAATTTTATATTATAATACTTTATCATCGAAACCATGTAATCAAATCTGGACTGTCTTTGTATGCTGGGAGTATATATTACAACTGCCAACTGTATCTATTGAAAGCATATTTTTTCTTACATTTTTTAANTCTTTGTATGCTGGGAGTATATATTACAACTGCCAACTGTATCTATTGAAAGCATATTTTTTCTTACATTTTTTATGATAGTGCCAAACGAATAAATAAAATTTGGTCATATCTCAGGAAACAACTGACAAATTACTACAAAATTTGGCAAACAAATAGTACTGAAACAGATCGTGTAAATTGGTATATTTTAAGAAGGTCAAATGCTTACATTCAAAATGGTGGCCTTATAGCTGTTTTAGTTTAGCATGCTTTATCGTCGAAATCATATAATCAATCCCAACTTCATTTAGTATGATGGCAGTATATATTGACATCAATCAAATATGTCTACATTAAGCACATTTTGTCCGCCGTTTCGTACAATATTCCCCATGAAAATATTTAGTTTTTATATGATATTTCGGTAAACGAATGACATATTCCTACCATATTTCGCAAAAAAATAGCCCTTATTTAAAAAATGGGGCTATTTAAATATTTTAGCTCGGTAACAGAACAAATTCTACATTAACTTTGTATGCTAGCAGTTCTAACTGCAATCATCATATTTATCTATAGAGTGCCTCATTTCTTGGCCATTTTGTAAGATAGAGTTGCAATAAAAAATTTTATCATCATGTCATATCACAGGAAACAATCAACCCATTCTTACCAAACTTGGCGAAGAATATTTTACATTCGTAGACCATATAATTTATGTTTATTTTAAGTGACAGGGACTTATTTTCAGAATAGGATCATGGAGAATAATTCTGTCTTCTTATTAAAAACAATCTCCATGAGCAGTTATAACCAGCACATCAGCTACGGCGACAGTGTCCACTTCCATTATAGCAGTGCACTTGTTATCCGGTATTTAACGTAACTCGAAGTCTGGCAGCATCTTTCATCTTCTGCCCACATATTGCNAGCAGTGCACTTGTTATCCGGTATTTAACGTAACTCGAAGTCTGGCAGCATCTTTCATCTTCTGCCCACATATTGCAACTTCTTGGACAGGAGGCTGTATCTGCCACGAACACTGACTGGCCTTTAACGGCGTCAGCGGTCCTGCCACTAGAGAATAGCACCCTAAAACTCTCGCTGACTGCAAGAGTTTTAAGGTGCTGTAGAGAAAGATTACAGTCGAACAGTGAGTCAGTTCGCCGAGGTTGAGTCCATGGGAATGTAACTATTCATCGCAGTTAAGGCGTGGTATCCTAGGAAGGCGATGAATGTTTTGGGTGCTACAGAAGCGAGAAGACCGACCAACACCTCATTGCAGTCGGAGCGGGAAGATCTCTGGAGTCTTCCTTTTAATATTTAGTAATTTCAATTGTAAGCCTGAATTAGATAAATTGTCTCGCCGGCATTTAAATTCAAGAATCTTTGAGTAACTATAGATCGAGTACAAGGGGCCACGGAAAGGAATGAAGTTTAAATGAAAACATATGAAGAAAACCTATCTATGTAAATTGCGGTTACTTAATGACCATTAGTTTATAACCGAATTTGAGATGTGGCATAGTTATTTTATTTAATGTCAAAAAATGTCACATTGGTTTTTTTTCTTTTTTAATAAAAGTCATTATTTGTATTGAATCTAGTAGGCGAATTTGAATTATTTATCATTAATCATCAGTTCAAAACTCGTGGCGTTCATTCTCAACAGTACAGTTTTTTATAAACCTCTCATTCCAAACAGAGTGCACAAGAAATTGTTAGAAAAACACTATTAATTAAACTGAATGGATATCATTTTAATAGCGGGGTTTAAGTCACTGGGAGTGTAGAAGTGAAGACTGAAAATCGTCTGAGTCAAACAGCTACTCCCCCCCCCCCCCNATTCCAGATCTTCCTCTCAATAATGTCAATATATTTGACAATTTTAGATTTTTTTAATTTTATTTACAAAATTAGATTCTTCGTGGTATTATGCAGCTCCAAAGTTTATCATGGGTTTTTATGATAATATTAACAAGGTAAATAAGATTTAATATATGATGGTGAAATAATTTAATTTTTAGAAAAATCTTTTAGGGGAAGAACTTTCCAATCTTTAAAAAGATATAATAGAATAATAGTAAATGTATAGATAATTATGATACAAAAAAATGTAAACTATTTAATACTCTTCGTTGCTAATAATTAATTCGTTAGAACAATGTCAGAACATTTAATATGTAGTATACTCTAAGGAGTTAGAAAATTTAATATAAACACAGAAAAAATGATTTTTAACATCTATCGAACGATCAAGACTAAAATTACATTTTTATGTTTGTTTTAGAATATTTATAAAAATTAATATAATAATCTTAGATTATTATATTATTATTAATATTCTCTTAGATAGAGAACAATTAATAACAAACTTAGAAAATAATTAATAATTTTAATACAATAGAGCAATAATATTATGTGTATAAAATGGTTTAGTATTAAAAATGTTCATATTATTTGATAATTTAAACTATCCATATGGTTTTAAAATACATTGATCTTAATAAACGAATAAGATCAAAAGCAAAAGATTAATGAATAATTCTAAAAAAAAATTTACATAAATCTGTAAACCTAATATTAATAAAGCAACTTTCTAATATAAATTTTGTAGCTGTTCATATACATAAACAAAATAAAATAAAATGTGAACACATATATTCATTGGAAACCATTTTTTTGAATGGTTTATTATTTTAAAATTTGCTAAATCCTGTAACAACACCAGCTTTAAAATATAAATTAATCGAACAATAATAAAAATATATTTTCAATTAATTCTTCAAATTTATTAATATTTTGTTTTCTGTAATTACCTGTTTGTAAATTATTTACATTTTGAAATTTACAATTTGATTTAAAAGCTGTCAAATATTATAATATTTTTTTATCTTTAACTAGAATAGCAAGGCCATATTTAGAAAATCATCAATAATAAGTCAAATATATTTACAATATTTATTTATTTTGTAAAANAGAATAGCAAGGCCATATTTAGAAAATCATCAATAATAAGTCAAATATATTTACAATATTTATTTATTTTGTAAAAACCTTTTAAATTTCCATAATTAATTTCAACTAAATAACCTTTAAGAAATTAAATAATTTTTCTGCTAGGAAAAATGTTTTTTAACTGGTTTAGATTATTCATAGTTTATACCTTCGCAAATTGTCAATGCTNAGAATAGCAAGGCCATATTTAGAAAATCATCAATAATAAGTCAAATATATTTACAATATTTATTTATTTTGTAAATACCTTTTAAATTTCCATAATTAATTTCAACTAAATAACCTTTAAGAAATTAAATCATTTTTCTGCTAGGAAAAATGTTTTTTAACTGGTTTAGATTATTCATAGTTTATACCTTCGCAAATTGTCAATGCTTTTTTCTGTTTGTATAAATTTTGAATTATCAGATACACATATGGAACAAATACTTTTCTTAGCAACATTATTATTAGTAGTATATTATGTTTTTATAAATTTAATTTCAGTAACTTTCTTACACTTTAAATACCAAGTATTGTGAATTTTTTAAGGAATATTTAAAAAATAATATATGTAAATATTTTTTCTACTTATTTAGCAATCTGTATAACATGAACTAATTTAAAACTTATTTAATCACTTGTTTTTATAATAAATGGTTTTGAAAAATCTAAATCACTACGACGTGTCCGTTAGGACAGTGTGGCGAACTTTGGCTGTACTGGGCTATGCCAGCAGAAGACCGACTGGAGTGCCTTTACTAACAGCACGACATCGCTTGCAGCGCCTCTCCTGGGCTCGTGACCAAATCGGTTGGGCCCTAGACGACTGGAAAACCGTGGCTTGCTCAGATGAGTCCCGATTTCAGTTGGTAAGAGCTGATGGTAGGGTTCGAGTATGGCGCATACCTCACGAATCCATGGACCCAAGTTGTCATCAGGGAACTGTGCAANGTATGGCGCATACCTCACGAATCCATGGACCCAAGTTGTCATCAGGGAACTGTGCAAGCTGGTGGTGCTCCATAATAGTGTGGGCTGTTTTTACATGGAATAGACTAGGTCCTCTGGTCCAATTGAACCGATAATTAACTGGAGAGGGTTATGTTCAGGTACTTGGAGACCACTTGCAGCCATTCATATACTTCATGTACCCAAACAACGATGGAATGTTAATGGATGACAATGCGCCATGTCGCCGGGCCACAATTGTTCGCGATTGGTTTGAAGAACATTCTGGACAATTCCAGCAAGTGATTTGGCCACCAAGATCGCCCAACATGAATCCCATAGAACATATATGGGACATAATCGAGAAGTCACTTCGTGCACAAACTCCTGCACCGGCAACGTTTTCGCAATTATGGACGTCTATAGAGGCAGCATGGCTCTTATAAAGACGGCCCCTGAAGGTTGCTGAACAACTCTCCATGGCACGTCGAGTTGCTGCACTTCGCCGGGCAAAAGGAAGTCCGACATGATATTACGTGGTATCCTATGACTTTTGTCGCCTCAATGTATATTAATCTTAAAATGATGATATTGCCACTAGTTTGAAAATAAATGTCTGGCCCACTCAAAATATATAATTTTACACGGTCTGCCATATAGCTACTTGTATACCAAATTTGGTAGGAATTTGCTGGTTGTCTTTCAGAGTCATGGCATAAGATTGTATTTGTATTAATATGATGCTGTTTTACAAAATGGTGGACAAAAGAATCGTTGTGTTGACACATTTTAAATTTGTAATATATACTACCATTACACAAAAATGAGTTGTAATTAATTTCATGTTTTTTTACGAAATAGCGTACTAAGCTGAAAATGCCATATGCCCGCCACTTAGAAAACAATTATCTGACTCACTTAAAACGTACCATTTTACATAACCTGCCACGGTTCTACTTGTTTGCCAAATTTGGTAGGAATCGGTAAATTCTTTCCCGAGGTATGACATAAAACCTTTATTTCTTCATGTAGCACTATCTTACAAAATGGTGGAGAATGTGGCTATTCGTTTTCATATATGATGATTGTAATAGATACTTTCAGGATGAAAATATTTGGTCGAAATTTGCCGGACTGTATTGTAGATATATCNATATGATGATTGTAATAGATACTTTCAGGATGAAAATATTTGGTCGAAATTTGCCGGACTGTATTGTAGATATATCAAATAAACCTAAGAATTTTGTATGGCCACTTTTTTTTAAATAAGAAGTGCCTAATAAATTTAAATCTCGTAGCTTTACATTTCCTTCCATGGCCTTATTTACCTGCCAAATTTCGGGAGAACTGGTAAAGAAGTTTCCAAGATATAGTGAAAAAAATTTAAGTTTTTCATGTCAAGGACAAATAACAATATCCACCCTTAAATTAAANATATGATGATTGTAATAGATACTTTCAGGATGAAAATATTTGGTCGAAATTTGCCGGACTGTATTGTAGATATATAAAATCAACCTAAGAATTTTGTATGGCCACTTTTTTTTAAATAAGAAGTGCCTAATAAATTTAAATCTCGTAGCTTTACATTTCCTTCCATGGCCTTATTTACCTGCCAAATTTCGGGAGAACTGGTAAAGTAGTTTCCAAGATATAGTGAAAAAAATTTAAGTTTTTCATGTCAAGGACAAATAACAATATCCACCCTTAAATTAAANAGTTTCCAAGATATAGTGAAAAAAATTTAAGTTTTTCATGTCAAGGACAAATAACAATATCCACCCTTAAATTAAATGTTTACATGTTGCACTGGCAACATACGAAAATTTGATTCAAACAGGGTGAATGGTTCACAGGAATTCCTAGCATCACAAATTTTATAAATAGCGCCGTTTTGACTATAATCATCTGGCGTTATCAAAAACTATGAAAGTTGGATATCCTTACTATGCAATATATGTGAACTGCTATTGGGGAAATTAGGTTGCAGCGTTTAAATGTTTTTTTTGAGGGAGAGGGGACATATGCACAGATACACACACAGACAGGAAATCTATCCCATAAGTTTTTCTTACCTTCGGAAATTAGGTTAAACGTTCTTGGCAAGACATCACAGAACATGTTGAGAAGTCTTAAACATGCCACTGAAGAAAATACTTACGATTGAAAGATGGCTTATAGATACGTTAACCTCTTTGTAGCTGCATCGGTTATTTTTTGTCAAGTATATGGTTCCTCGAGATCAAAGAAATTTTCCCCTTAAAATTGTTGGTTGCTAATGTGGGATTTTTCCCTCTCGGAGTTACGTACATTACAAGTTATAAATAAAATTCTGTATGACGTGATTATCAAATAAAACGTGAACCCTATCGCTGTAAGGATTCATATAATGTAAACTTAGGTACATTACTTGGCTGCCCTGTCATGCACTGTTGTACGTCATAACAAGCCTTAATTTTTTTTTCAATATTAACTGTTAACAACTATTTGCAAAGATGGAAAAATATATACTGTTTGATATGGAGGAAATCTATAGATAAAATGGATGATAAATTATAATAATTATATGATGACATCACCACCAGTTCTGGGGACGAAAACATTTTCCATTAAATCTGTTGGCTTCTTAGGCATAGAACTTTTTTGTATTTGTTTGTATCCTCGTGGCTTAATACAATAATACGTCTTAATATATCGGTTTTGACGCAGCAAATTTCGCTCATATACCAAGCCCAGTGAAATAAATCATTCGTTCCGTTTGGGGGTAGAAAGATTCTCCTTTATTCTGAGCGAAGCATCTAAAACTGTTTGGTGCTGAAGCACAGCGTCAGAAAGAACGGCCTGCTAAAAGGTATGCCGTGTTACCTCCACCACTCTTTCCTTGATAACAATAACCGGGCACCGAGAACAAAGATGTTTACCTCGCGGTTCATTGCGGGCGGAACTATTACAAGCGAATATACTTTCAGGGCGAATGGGGAGGGGACTCGATCCATCTTCATTTCCCTGTCGGATCGCTACTGTGTGTTTTCTTGTTGCATCTATCAGCCAGATTGAGTCATCAGCGCAGGTTGGCAGGGACGCTTCGTGGATCTGACTGTACCAGCCCGCCCCTTGGTAATGAGGATTAATAGCTCGTGGGCTCCGGTGATCATCTGGCGCGCGTCTGATCGCCAGCCCACACTTTCCAAATACACTGCTCACTTCCCCGCACGAAACCACGCGTTCACTTGTTCAGTTCCCACGCCTGTTGAACCGCACTAGCCTGCGAACATTACAATATATACAACTCAGCCTATGTGTTCATGTGATTGCACACGTGATTCTTATACGGCAGGTCAGTGGTTTCTATTCTAACTAACTGCACAAGAATGGGAAGGGAAGAGCCATTTTACCCAGCGTTTTTTATCCCCGTTTCATGCTAATGTTCTGTTTACAAATTAGGGTATTCTTTCTTCAGTTATTGAATATCGGTGACCTTATTGTTATGTTGGTTTCTTTTACCTGAAAGTAACCATCAGTAACCATAAACGAAGTAGACCATAGACACTGCATACTAGTATTATTTCAGGTTAATTAAATATGTACATTTTATTATGAGTAAGGTATACATAATAGTTACATTTGATTTCTCTTTGGTATAAGGATATCAGTAAATATTTCAATTTTCACGAATTATTTTTTTAAGTTACGTGTTATATTTTGGTGCTCCTAATTAATGGCATTATTTATATGCAGTGCTTTACATACAGGATTACAGGAAACCATTTCATTTAATTTGACATCTTTCTGCTTTTTTGGTGTATCCAAATTGTCAAATGTTCTCTTTTGTATATCAAAGTGCTTGAAACGCATCGCAGTTAACTGAAATATGCTAATTTATGTAAACAAGTCAGACTTCAGACGAGTAAGGAATGGCACTTTCAGCAGATCACAATTTGGAGTCCTCAAACGTAAAAATAAAGGGTTTTATTTACTCACTTAAAAAAAAAAGTAAATTTACACATACAAATGTGTGGTAATTTTACATTTTAATGTGCAATTTGCTCNTTACTCACTTAAAAAAAAAAGTAAATTTACACATACAAATGTGTGGTAATTTTACATTTTAATGTGCAATTTGCTAAAATGAGTACAGTATATTAATTTTACACCAATGTTACTGTGAGTTTAAAAATAACTACAAGTATTTCTTGAAACATTGGAACTAGCTGTAGGGAATAGAACTACTTCGATCTCAGTGTGTGTGTTTAAAAGGAAATCTTAACTCCGCTGATGGAATATGCTGCNTTACTCACTTAAAAAAAAAAGTAAATTTACACATACAAATGTGTGGTAATTTTACATTTTAATGTGCAATTTGCTCAAATGAGTACAGTATATTAATTTTACACCAATGTTACTGTGAGTTTAAAAATAACTACAAGTATTTCTTGAAACATTGGAACTAGCGGNCAAGTATTTCTTGAAACATTGGAACTAGCGGTAGGGAATAGAACTACTTCGATCTCAGTGTGTGTGTTTAAAAGGAAATCTTAACTCCGCTGATGGAATATGCTGCCTTTATATATATATATATTTATATATATATATAACTACTTATTACATATCTGAAGTCAATTGTTACTCACATTTTGGAGAGGACTTTTCATAACTCTGTTAAATTACCAAATTACAAAACGGAGTAGAACAACATGAAAATTATAAAAATACACATACAAAGTATGTGAATAAGAATGAAGCAGTTGTAAAAGAACATATGTCGCCGGTAAAATTGCTTAAAAAAAAGTGATAAATGTACAGACATTACGTTATTGCAATTACAGTGAATCTGAGATTTCACTTTTTTGTTAGTCAGAAAATACATATACACAGTGGCGAAATTACAATTGCGATGTCTGTGTAAATTATCTTGCCGTGGAGATATAATACATGGAAGTTACAGCTTAATTTCTGCTACAGAGTAATGGTAATTTTACTTCATTGTATGTAAAATGATTTGTAGAAAGTATATGTTATTTCACAAATTTGTAAGATAAACTTACTTGGACGCATAGTAAAAATACACTGACATATGTAGGTGTAAAACTAGCCCGATATCTGTGGAGGCACTGTTGCCAGATACACTAAGTGTAAAATTACACAATCTTTTTACATTAAAGAAATATCTAAAAAGTGTACCAAATGGATACATGCGACAGTATTATGGACAATTGCACTGAAGTTCCCTATATATTTTCTAACTATACAATAGAATTACAATAGTTACAGGTAATCCCATTGTTTGACACTGCACGAAAATTCTTCAGTGCCTCGCACGTTAAGGCGAAACTGCAATAGAATGTGCTGGCCAGCGTTGCTCTCAGCGCCACATTGATTCTACAATTCACGCAAACGAAACCACTCTCAGGCGAAGCTCTGAAGTATGTTCAGGATTCTAAAATTATTCTCTAAATGTTTTAGCACATTACTTAATATACCATAAAATAATGCCATGAAAAAATAAATATCCATTCTTGTAAATATTTATTCTACTGCTTTGTATTCAGGTAAATATACTCTTTCGAAGACTCATTACTTACTATACTGCGAAAATACTATTGCTTAATACGGCCAATTAAAGGCTGTGGGCTGTTCCCACAAGAATAATAATTCGGTAACGGTTAAGTTATCTGTATTACGGAAGATATACAGCATATTTTTAAAATTCAAACATGATTACTATGACTTGGATTTTTAGTTATATTCAGTATGGTATCATGGCAATTTTGTGTGCGGTTCGCCCAAATTTTAATTTAATATTTTAAAATAACATTTGAACACAAAATAGTTGAAAGTAAAACCATTATTGCAAGAAAACCAATTGTTGAATTTCAAAGAAGTTATCAAGATCATACTTTTTTGACTCAAGAAATACTTAAGCTGAAACGAAACTTAATGTGAAAAACCTTTTTGAACTTATAGGAATCAATGTTTTAAGTTAAGAGACTCATATATACATTCAAGAAAATATGATGAATGTAATTCTTAATACGAGTTGGTGTTTTTATTAAGTTATCATTCATTTTATGTCACGAAGCCATACAATTAACTCAAACTCAGGAAGAAAATATTTGACACTTGAACACCTAAAGGGCGCTGGTTTTCCTGGCCTCCAAACCGATCGCAGGCCTTCATTTCAAAATTTTTCAATATTTTTGAGCGGTATCACGTACGTAAAGCAATTACGAAATTTTCACGTCCGATACTGGTTGTTCTTTTTTGTTTCTGTCCCTAATGCGTATTTTTTATTTTAGAAAGGACTAAGGTGAGTGTTTCGCAATCAGTTGCAGTTATGAAACTCCCCGCTCATAACGTACTGTTATAAGGAGCCAGAGGGGCGTATCCGAGTTCGTGAGGGATGGAGGTCTTAATAAAATAATATAACTAAATTCTATTTTTAATTAATTCACGCAGCTGCTATTTGCAACATTAGACTACCCAAATCCACGGTTTATATTTTTATTTCTCAGCGAGTGCAACAGTTAATGTCTGTCTCAACTCTAATTAAATATCTCAATGTCTCAGTTCCGTTATAGTCAATTAACTCGCACTCATCTTTAACACATGTTCAGTCTGTCTGTTTCCACCATTTGCAATGTCTTACACTCATGTATCCAGTACACCCTTCACTGCGCCGATGCTCGCAGTCGCAGATTTTCCTTCCTCTTATGATGCCACTCGTTGCTTTTCTGACTAGTCATCTACTGCTTAAGGTCACGCAATCGCCCAAACACGCTACTGTCATAAACTCTCGGTTCGGAGGACCATCGCTCTTAAATACTATCGCTGGCCCTGATCTGGAAGGTTCGCCGAACCCCGAGTTACGCTGAGAGAAACTTGGTTATTAACCAGAATATGCTTTCGGATAAAGACAGAAATTCAATCGGCTGAAAGTCAGGAGTGTGCAAACCGCAAAAGTCTTATCACGGGAGCATGCAGCAGCTGGCCTTTCTGATGCTGGCTTTTTAAACGCCGCCGGAGTAACGTATTACAGCTCCCTCCTCCTCTATTTCTTCACGTAACATTGCCGCCTCATTAAGTCTGTTCGCCCCGAATAGATGCTGGAAAATCCGGAACTTCATAGAGTGCCAGTTGGTCAACGTGTATAACTTTTAGCTTCGCCCGAGAGCCTTGACGACAAATCCGAAAGACCACATCAATGGTCTTATTCAGAATCCTGTAGAGGCCTTTCCTAAGTTTCTGTAGCTTCGGACAGTACAATTTTCGCCTCTGAGTTGTACACCCACGCCAGTTATCCTTCATGAAATATTTCGCACGGCATTCTCATAAAATACCGCTTATTCATCTTCATCCTGTCACTATTAATTCTGAGGTGCTGTCGAGCAAAATCATGAATGCCATCTAGTCTGTTACATAACACGCTGGCATAATCAGGCACTGCAGCTTCCTCTTCAGTCGGTCGGCTAAACAGCAGGTTACTAGGAAGGTGTGCCTGTATTCCAATCAGCACCCTTGACGGTGCTACACTCGTGGACTGATGAAATGCCAAGCAGTAAACAAGAAGATACAATGGCACCTTATATTACGAATCATTTTTATTATCATCCCCAAATATCGACAGGTATGTCTCAAAAGTGGGGTTGAGCATCTAGACCATTCCATCCAAGTGAGGGTGTAATGCTGTAGTCCTAGTATTTTTCGTCTCTAGAATCTTTGATACGTTCTGAAAAATGGCAGGTTCTAAATTTCTTCCTTAATCGGAATGGAATTTAGTGGCACCCCAAACCTCGAGAAGACATGTTCTACGAGTGCACTGACCAAAGTACATCCTTCCTGGTTTGGGAGGAGAATGACATCATGCCACTTATTAAAATAATCTTGGACCACCAGTAGATACCGATTACCTCTCTCTGTGACCAGCAAGCAGCCCAGGGTACCAACTGCCATCCTCATGAATAGGGATCCAACATTGTACTTCTGAAGGTGACCTTGTCTCCTGGTCTTTGGGCAGGAAGTGTCGCAGTGTAGGTGTCGCAAATTTGGCACCACTTCTCAACATCCTCCCGACAACGAAGCCAGTAGAAACTCAGTCTAACATTTGAAGTTATTATTAACACCAAAAGTGCCCACTGGCTGCCCCATTATGCAGCTGTTTTAAGACTTCGGGAACCCTGCAATCTGGAAGGACCAACTGTAAGTGTGTGTGTTTTTCATCATTACTTTCTCTGTCTCTGTAAGGTACGCCATTCTTAACTACCAGCGAATTCTATTTTGCCTAGTATACTTTGACTACTGCGCTTAGACTAGATATCTCTTCCCGTTTTCGCCGACAGCCAGCTTCTTTCCACTTTAGTAATGGCTGCAAAGTGGTATCATTCAGCTGATCTTTCTTAATACCCTCATCACTCCAGGTAGGTAACCCATTACGAAATAAAGATCCTTGAATTCTTAACCGCCGTACCTTCAGCGATTCACCACTCTTTTATTCCTGGTGTTCACAATGACGACAGAATGGCTCACATGGACTACTAGAAAATGCATCTGCATTACTTTGAAGGCATCCAGAACTATGCTTTAATTCAAAGTCTTGAAGATACTGTATCAATCGGGTTATTTGATATGCATGGTTCTTTAAATATAAGCGTAATGGCCGGTACTTAGAAAAAATATTTGCCAGAAAGGTAAAGGCAGAAGTGTGTAATTGTCTTTACCATGGCCAAAAGCTCCCTGCATGTGACACAGTAAATTCTGCAAGCCTATGCAATATTTTACTGAAGTAATATATTGGTCTTTCCTTCCCATCCTGAATCTGAGATAGAGCTCCAATGCCTACATCACTAACTAGCATCAGTGTACAAAATGAACATGCCCTCACTTTTAGGGATACCCAGAACTGGTGGAGATATTAGAATTTCCTTTAGCCGAATGAAATCTCCATGCATGTTACACAGTAAATTGTGCAATTTTGTGCAATGTGTTACTGAAGTATTATAGTCCATTCACGGTTTCTTCGGATGTTTTGAAACGAAGCTTTGAAAAATCACCCTAGGAGTAACATGTCAACCGGTTCTTTCAATAACTCGCATACCACAAATATATAACACTGCGATATATTTTGAAGTATTTTATTCTTGAATCAATGAAACATTAACTTGATTTGGTATTAAATACAAATTCAAAACAGAGAGAGCAGCGATGTGTTGGCAATGGCTAGTAAGAAATAGTTCACAGTTAAAACATTGTTGTAACCTAGTTTTTTGGTATGCTATTTGTAAATTAAATGTTGCCTATTTATATATGTAAATATTTAGGTAGCACTGAAGGAAACATATTTCATTGTTACAGTTAAAAATATCAGCGCAAAATACCGTGCGTGACATGGTGTTTTTTTTTTCGTCGGAGGAAAAACTTTAACAGGCGGAGCTGAACTTGTCACTCACTCTCTCTCTCTCTTTCTATTTCTCTCTTTATTTCTCTCTCTTGGGAAGTTTCGCACCGCTGTAGTAGCACGAAAATTAAAATTTTTCCATTTTAGAGCATTTTGTACTTATCGCAGCAAAAATAATGATTTTTGAATTGGTTTCTTACAACTGAAACGATATTTTATTGTTTGAATACAAAGTATATTATATTAAGATATGATGGTGGGACGGTTACAAATCTGAAGTTGGCAGAAGTGGCGTATGACATGGCATGTTGCCGCCGAGGCGTTGATTTATCTTCTGTTGAAAAATTCTTAAAATTACCACATCAAGTTTATTATACACATCGTGTTTTTTGAACCTAAGTAGGCAAGTTACGATGTTGTGAAAGATCCGTTTTTTCACGGTAGGAATAGATATACTGTAATGTCCGTTGTGACCGCTGTGTGAAAGAGTAATTGTTACCATTATGTTTCATTGAGCCAGTGCCTGTGATAGCAAATATTATACGTGCGAAATTTGTACATACTAACCATAAACTGTTTTTATGACGAAAATGATTTTTTGAAAGTCACGTCTGTTTATTTATCACAACGTTGTAACTTTTCATAGATGTTTGAAACAAAATTGTGTAACGTGGTTACTTTTACGTGGTATGGTTGTTTGCCAGGATCCCAACAAAATACTGAGACCCGCCAGATAAATTAAAATAAACAATGAAACAAACCCAGAAAACAGTAAGTGCCACTGCATAGAAGTATGAGCGGGACAAAAGTAATGGTAGGCATATTTGTGTGCATGTTCACCACTATCTTTTAAATTGGTCCCTGCCACATACAAAAAATAAGCGACACGAGTTGCGGGTTTGAATTTGCTGTGTCTTTTCGTTGGGCTGTTTGATTCTTCGTTTTAATTTTTATTCCAACAGAAGCCGCCAATTCAAGGAAATAACCCAACACATAAATAACAATGGGGTCAATATTACAGTTCTTTCCCCAGCAGTTCTAACAGTGTTAAACATAGTCGTAGCAAAATATTAATATGTGTTATGTGTAATGTGCTATGTAGTATATAACCAATATGTCAACAATGAAAATTATAACCGTAGGAACTATCCTCAGTAGAGACATAGTAAAAAATATCATAAAGCTAATCTAAATAAGGCTACAGTCTTAAATAGTGAACATTCGTAAGAAATAGTTTTTGGAAATATGACGAATTTCTTTGAACACTTGAAAACAGTAAACAAAGAATTTGAAAGTTAAAACGAAGAAGTCACATGCAATTGTTTATGTTTACTTGTAGTGGAAGGATGCGTAATCGGTTACCAAAAGTAAAACTTGAGCAGAGCTTCAGAAAAGTGTGAAGTAGCCATGAATGGTATTTCCTTCCCATCCTGAATCTGCCTACATCACTAGCATCAGTGTCCAATAAGAACATGCCCTCACTTTTCGGGATACCCAGGACTGGTGGAGCTATTAAAATTTCCTTTATCTTAATAAAATCATATTCACACTCAGTGGTCCAATGACGTTTACTTTTTGCCTTAATCAGTTCATATAGTGGCTAGGTGATCGTGGCAAACCTACATACAAATCGACGATGTTAAGCACATAATTTAAGAAAAGTCCATGTTTCAATTTCGTCAATTAGTGTCACCCAATTTCGTTTCGCTTTGGTTTTCTCGGGGTATTTTTCAATTCTGTGTGCTGACACTACATGTCCCAAAAAATTTATTTTCTTTTGGAACAGATGGCACTTCTTAGGAACCAGTTTCAAGTTGGCTGTTGTCACTTTCTGGAATACAGAGTTTACGAATGATAGGTTCTCTTTGAATTTCCACCATGTCACAACAATGTCAGCTTGGAAATATGACAGATATCTGAAGGAAGGTTTTTTCCACCATGCATTCGAAGGGGGCAGGGGCATTGCACAGCTCAAAAAGCATAACATAAAACTGCTAGGTTCCTTTCCCTTGCACACAAAATTCAATATTATCTTGGTCCTCTGGGGGCCAAGTCGCACTGCCAGTACCTATTCTCCATGTCCAAAGTAGAAAACCATTGCATACCTGTTTAACTGTTCAATGTATCATCTATCCTTGGAAATGGGTAAGAGTCTTTCTTTACCACGTTATTAAGATTGCGATAATCTACACAAAACATCAGAGAACCATATTTCTTCTTAACAAGAATAATGAGTGACGACCACGGACTAACCAATTATTCTATTACATCTAACTCCCTTATTTCCTTCTGAATTCCCTCAACTGCCTCATGCGAAGCTAGTGGCAGTGGACTTAGTGGCTGCGTCATGGGCCTGCCATCTCCTATATTAATGTCGTGGCAGGTCATGTTAGTCCTTCCAAGGTCATTTGGTCAACATGAGAAGGCATCCCTATTTCTCTACAGTAATTCATGGACAGCCTTCTCCTGGTTATAGTTGTGATCTCTTGTTCATACTGGCAGTTCATCCAGTATTTCCATAAGAGGACATTCTATTTAATTTACTGAAGAATCTTCTGGAACATTTTGAAGTACATGCGTGGCCTGCTTGCAAAAGAATATCATGGCTCCTACTCAAGACGATTGGCACTATCGAACAAATTTATCATTCTAACTGGAAAACTGTCATAAAGAGAAGAGATCAAAGTCAATACTACAGTGACTTTACCTGGCAGTATGGTAACTATCTCTGCTGGCTCAATTAGATCAAAATGTCTGACAAACTTTCTTTGACATCTGCCTATAATGGTTGGGATGACAATAGTGGGTTGACAACAGACTACTGGGCAGATAGTTGGGGAGGACAAATCATGCAGTGTTGAAATCACCAAATCTGTACTACCTACCCGTAGCACACCAAGTAGAGTATCAATACAGCATCAAGCCCCAAAATACATTAGTCCTCTATTTCTGCTGTGTATATATCGTGCTCTAGGCTATGGTCACCAAGGTTCAAGTTTACTTTCTTCTTACCTCTAACTGATGTGGTTTCGCCTGTTAGTGTAGTCGAATAGCACCATCCATATTATCGTCGGGCGATCGTTGGGGAAACGGCCCAAGGATGTCTGTTCTTACTACTGTTATGGTCAACCCAGGGTCGACCATCATATGGCAAGAAACGTTATTAAGGCTCTCCTCTAACAAAAACTGAATGCAAATCTTTTTTTGCTGACTGTACAGGTAACAGTATTGGGGCCTTCATTCTAGCATTCACCGACCTTCGCCCCCTCCCTTCAAGATCGGTGTTACAAGTTTTCCGAATGCGTTGTATTCTCACCAGCGTCACACAGCCTCTTTTCCTGATGATTCGGTTGTGTTTGCTGCTGCTGTTGTAGGTAGTACGCTTTAAGGTGTTATGGTTGTCCACATGACCAACACCAGGCCGTTTATGAGGTGGGCGTTGAAATTCTGGAGCACATACCCTGGAAGCGATGTCACTCACTGCCGTCTGCAACTCCTTCAGTGTCTTCGTTCAGCGTAACTGCAGGTACCTGCTGACTCCACCTCCAGTGCTGGGTCCAGGGCTTCCTGCATGTTGTGTGGTGCAGTCAGACGTACTGCTTACCATACCTATGTTTTGGTGATGGCATCGATGAAGAAGTCTGCTGCAATTATGTCGCGCGTCTCCTCGGAGCACCCTTCCAGAGATAGTTAAGGCAGCAGCACGATGTCTTGCATTTACTCCTGCAGTGGGGTAAACTCCTGGTCGCTGGTTATGGCTGCGCAGCTGGGTATGGTGGGCATATCGCAGATACCGGATGTCTAAAAGTAACTCTTAGGCTGACACCAGTGTGGGGTACTCCAGTCGATGTCACTCTGGCAGAGATTGTATTACGCTCGGTACTGGGCATCTCAGTTCATCAGCAGCGGGGTAGTAAACCCGCTGTTCGGCTGACCATCAATTTAGGGTGGCAACTATTTCGAACTGGAGTTGGTTCTCTCGCCAAGAAGTCTAACCATTGTAAGGGGCGAGATTTATTGAAACTCCCTTCCCCACTTGTGGCTGCGCGACACCAATCCCGCAGATCTACTGGCTTTCCTCCGAGGTTACTGTATTGTTAAAACTTACACTGCCTCTTCACTTTTCTCGGCTGTCGATGTGGTGGTACAGGAACTCCGCTGATGAAGAAGTTCCTGCCACTCCTTCTTAATTGCACTCATTTCGTCCTCAACATTGTCCATCCTCCCACTGACACTGTCAGTTCTTTCATATGCGCAGTCAATTTTCTCGTCCACGCTGTCAATTATTGCATTCAATAACTCACAAATGCCTTCTATTTTCCCATCTACATTATCTATTTTCTGGTCTACTGTTTGGTTTACAGTGCCTATTTTCCTGTATACATTCTAATTTACAGTGTCTGTCTTCCTGTCAATATTCTCATGTACAGTGTTTTTATTTCTATATATAATAACTCATTTACATTAGTTATCTGGCTTTTTACATTCTCTTTTACACTATTTACATCTTCTCTCAAATTATTTACACTTGTGCTCACTTGGTTACTCAGCCACTCAATCAATGCTCGCAGTGCTTCTAGTTATGCTGAAATTTCTCAATTAAACATTCATTGTTACGTTTGTACAAAACAGTCTTAATTTTTCGGCATAAAGCTACCAATATTAACTAAATTTTCTTCATAGGTCTAATTACAAGGCTATTGCCGAACGGACTTTATATTCAAATACCTCAATTCCACTTCTCACGCCAATGTTACGAGACACCAATGGGGCGTATCCAAGTTTGTGAGGGAAGGAGGTCTTAATAAAATTAAAGTACTAAATTTGATTTTTAATTTATTCACACAGCAATTATTAGAAAATTATATAATCTATCTCCACTAATAATTTTTTCATTTCTCAGCGAGCACAATATTTGATGTATCTCAACTATACTTAAATACCTTATTAATATTTCTTTTTCCTTATGGTAAATTAAATCACTCTCATCATTAACACATTTTCAGTCTGTCTGTCACCATCATTTGTAATATTTTACACTCGCATATCCAGCCCAATATTCCAGCCTCCCAGTCACACCTTCACTGTACCGAAGCTCGCAGTCGCAGATTTTCCTCCCACCGATCACTTCCAGCTCCAATCGATTCTCTTCTGCCTTGTCGTATATTGCTTAAGGTTGCGCAATTGCCCAAATACCATATAAAATCTCAGCTTTGAAGCCCGTCGTGGATAAATACTATCTCTGGCCCTGATCTCAATGTTTTTCCGCGCCCCGAGTTGCGCTGAGGGAAACTCGATCATTTGACACAATATTCCTTCATATAAACGCATAATTTCAATCTTCTGAAGGTCAGGAGTGTGCGAGCCGCAAAAGGCTTATCGCAACAGCACGAAGCAGCTGGCCTTTCTGACACCGGCTTCGTGAACGCCGCCGGAGCATCATATAACAACTCTCTCCTCCACACACTTATTGTTCGCTCGTGCGATGCACAGCAGCGTTACGTAACAATACGGACATGCAGCACGCATTTACCTTTATTATTACACCAAATAGTGATAGTCCCATCGCTGATAGTCATATAGAGGCTAGTCGACGAGTGGACGACTGCACGCCAGTTTAGTGCTTCGGGCGTAAAGGCGATCCGCCATTCGATGAGCGTGGCTCGGTCGCCCTCACTGCTCCCACTCTTCTAGGCTTGGTCACGCAAAAATACTTTCGCCAGATTGTGCCTTCAACATGAACACTGAAGCATTATTTCGCTTTCTTGCGAGGAGATCAAACTCGTCTTGTGGAAGTCTTTATGTTAAACGGTGCCACGAACACGTAGAGAAAGTTACACAGCTACCATGTGTAGGAAGGACCATATTCGTAGTGACTTCTCTCTAGTCACGGATGAGACAAGTGTCCAAAGACGAAATGTGCCAAGTTAATTAATAATTGTATTTATATTATTTGATTGGCATTTTTACTTGGCGCATTTAAGGCGAGGGTGTCGTTTCTTCCACACAACCCTGACTTAAAAGTACCAAATTATAACATATTCAAACAGAAGAGGGAAAAGCACTATAAATATATGTGAAACGCGTAGAAATAAGAAACACGAACGAACACACGTACACTTTTTATGATAAAATAATTAAATTAAATGTATTATTACTGAATATTCACTGGTGTGCTAGTTCAAAATAAATTATTGTGGGCAGAAATTTGTAAGGTTATGACTGACTTTCCTTGCGTAAGACACTGTTGCAAGCAGTTATAGAAGCGATAGCTATTAACAGTAAATGAGCTGAAGTAGAAATTAGTTCTGAAGGGGTCATGTCAGGTTTGTCTGCTACACGAGAACGAGTTCCGTGTATTTGAAGACAGGAACTGGATTCGAGTGGCATCGTATGGAGAGTGATCAGTTTACATCATTTCAAATAACAGAGCGAAGTATGTATATTACGCTTACTGTCTCAATTATGCAAAGATACGTTTTTGTAATTAGATTTCGTATGTTCGCCAATGTTCAAATTGTAAATAAATTGCACACACTAGTTGTGTACTCTCGGCAGCCTCGTGGAACGATAAACCTCCAGATCGTTACAGACATCATCACAATTATCGAAGTAAGGAAGTATCGGCGCTTCAGTAAGTGTCAACTTAAATGAATGAAGCAGGGAATTAATTAAATGCTTTAGAGAATGGAAGGAAAAATACGGTTTTTTCCATAATACCGCTGTGTGGTTTGACCCAGTTAATGTTTTGTTATTGACACCTCCTAGGGTCGTTACTTTATTAGTGAAGTTAAGCCGTAGGCCATCTAGTGCGAGCATGGCGAGACAAGGATTTTTCCCCTTTGCGAAAGAGCTTCCTTTTAGGCCTATAAATGTAGCTTGCGTTTTTTGCAGGATATTAAGTAACAACCATTGTATTATTAATTTCAGATAAAAATTTCCCCTGACTTCGGGAGTGTCTTTACTGTCAGACTTGTGCTGTGTGGTAAAATTAAATATTACCTCCATAAATGTTATCGATTTAAAATGTCAGCGGAATTTGCAAGTCATTAATGAAGAGTGAGAACCAGTAGGGCTGAAGAATGGAATCCTGTGGATCTATGTGCATTACTAGAAGCCCTCTAGGATATGTTAGACATACAGGAAGCAAACCAATCGCACATTTAAGGAGAAAAATTATTGATAACTCGTTCGTCTGCTTGCTGGTGAATATTATTCCGAAACGTGGAATTCAACTAACTTTGAATTTAGATACGAAATTTAAAAAGGTTTTAATCATAATTTTGTTCACACGATGTAACAGCGCAGCTTTCGTACCATTTATTTATTATCGATTTACACATCGCGAATACGGTAATGATAATTTCAGCTTTCACCTTTAGCGTACGCTGAAGTCGTAGAAACCATGGCACAATTCCTGCTCAGTTTGCCTAATTTTTCTGTGCTTTAATTTTAATTGTACTGCACATAGAGGAAATACGGGGTTAGATTGAGCATAACATTTGTGCAGTACTTTAGACTGAACTGCACCGCAGGTTCTGTATATAATCAAGTTACGCAAACTATCATTATTTTTTTGTAAAAGCGGGGATTCCAGACTGACAACCAAATATAAAGAAACGTCACATCGTTGAAACAAGTGAATTTGACCATTTTTTTGGGAATTCTTGAGCCAATGTTGGGAACATTCTGATAAGACGAAAATCGGTCTACCGTAACTTTATTCTATGACACTGCATATTAAATAAATGTTGGAAAGCAGTTAATTCAATTTAATCCAGTATTTCTGGAAAATATGATAGTACGGATAACTATCTGTACTATCCGGCGTTGTCTGGGTATCATTTTGTATTTAATAACCTACGTATGAAGCTTTTCAGTAAATAGTAATACCTTACTAAATATAACTTCACAGAGAAACTGATAATTTTTTAATAGCACAGTTAGGTGGTATATATCCATTAATAAATATATCCTAACCGTTAGTTGAATTATGATTCATGTCCCAACAACCTACAATATTTAATTGGCGCAATAAAACAATATTATATTCGCAGTATAATAAGTAATTAATATTTTGAAAGAGCACAATTACCTGAATACCAAGCAGTAGACGTGAACATTTACAAGACTGAATCTTTTAAATGTTATACTGAATAGCCACATTTTTGTTTCGACTGATGACGAAACTTTAAATCCCCGAATTAGCTCAACGTTGTTTTAATCATAAGGAAAACTACATTATAAAATAAAGTAACTTTTACCTTGTCTGCTTTGTCAAAGTAAATTTAATTGATTAAAATGAATATAATGTGAACTTTAATGAATCCTCTTCGAAATTGTCAACAGCAGTATAAAATTCAAGAATGTTATTATGACAAAGTTACAGTACTTGGCAATATACTCATAAAATGACAATTAGTTTTAAGCGTGATAATACATAATCTTAATAATGCTTGATAAGAATATAAAACACACTAATATTATATAATATTTATTAGATAATATATATAATGCATGATAATAACAATCTGTTGTGCTTATTTTAAGGGCCACATTATACCCTGGTTGTATTGGCAGTATGCTTCAATTTAGAGACGAAGTATAAATAATCACGTTAATTTTATAAAAAAAATTTGACAGCAAACAAAAAAGTAAATGACTATGTTATAACTCCAAATCACGAAATTCCTAAAAAATTCCAATAAGATGAGAAAGATAGAAAAAGAACCAGATTGTACCTCGCGAAGAGAGCAGCATTTCACGGGTAGGTAATTATTGAATTTACTCTCGGGAGGGCGCGGAAGCCGGGAATGAGAGATACACAATCTCGTTATTGGTGTTTCAGGCTAAATGTAGGCCAGAGGAAATTTCGGCCTTCACAGAATTTCGAGTTGAGTACAGAAGTAGTTGAGTAGACCTACTGAAGTGTATTGATGTGACGGTGTGAGAAGACTGCTGAAGTAAGACCTGCCCACGCTATTACAAAAGTTTCCCTGACGAATTTGTTCCTGATCTGACGATCGGTGTAGAATTGTTATAGAACACACATACGTAGATCGTATTTAATACATACAAGCAACGATTTATCTGTCCATATATATATATGTATGTATATATATATATATATATATATATATATATATATATAGATATATATANTAAAGGTGCACGGACAATTGATAGTTTGACAGAGGCCGGATTAAAGGGCTGCGAGAGCCAGAGTTAAGAGGCGGTATCACCCGTTATACAGAAATTATTTACTTAAGTGTCATAACGAAAGAGTCTGGATCATTACTGAAAATGTTTCATAATAGAAGCATTACATTTTCGTTGTTCTGTGCAAATTTTTGTACCTGATTGCTCGTAAATTTTCCCCGATTGTAATTAAAAGGTGATAATTAATTAATTAATAAAAGTTTGTATTAAGTTTGTTGTTCATCTATTATGACCGTTATGATAGGTAAGATAATTAGTTAAGCTTCTATTGTCGCATTTTTCAATATATCGTTCTAAATTTGAATCAGCAGGAAATAAATAAAAAATTGAAATGTGGCAAGTGACGTGGGCTTTTATAATGACCGTTATTTGGTCCGTCAGGGCATCACTCAGATCGTGCTCGGTGTGTAATGTGAACTCTCTTCACAAGGGATCACTCCACTCAGAACGTCCACGGTATGGTCGTTACATTGTAAAGCAATGAGTGCCATTAGTGGTCACCACTCGTTAGAGGTGGTTGAACATCAAGAAATAGTATTTTTATGTAATATTTTTACAACCTCAATTTTACTATTTTCCTGCACCATGGTGTCCGCAGGTAATTTGCGACTATTTCTTGTTTTAGTAGGTTTGAGAATGTTATGGATAAAGTAATTACCTTCATTAAAATATACTTAATTTCCGTGTTCGACTGTCACACACACACTTAAATTGTGCTAGAAGGCAGTAGCTCCACGTTCTGCTGGCCATTTTCTGAAGGAAGAAAAATGAAAAAAGAAATCATTTTACGTTTGAAAGTGGGAATCATACTGGACGATGCCGGTGGTCGGTGGATTTCCACAAGGATTCCCCTCCCTTTTTGCATTCCAGCGCTGCTCCATTCTCACGTCATCTCATCCTCATCGGCTCTCAAGCTCTCGTTGTTAAGAACCACCCAAAACTCTCAACTAAAATCTCTCAACTCACCCCAATTTGACGTGTTCGTGGGTGACGTAGTGGTGAAGTTGTGGTTTGCGACTAGCAAATATTGGGTTTTTGTTCTAAGTTTCTGAATATTTTCATGTACACGCATAATTTTTGGATGAGCTGCAAGTTATTTTCCTATTACAGCAAGAGGAAAAACTATTTTAAGCGAAAATGCAACTTTTAGTTTCGGATTCGGCACCTCAGTGATTAAATTTAACACAGGTTCTGAAGCAAGAACTTACTTTCATTTCGGAAATAGTACCGGAGGCAACCACTGCTAAAGTATGTCAATTGTAAAACTTTTCTTCTAAATTATTCATAAATCATCTTACAAACAGGTTTTTATTATTTATTTGATAATAATAACTCATATGAATACGCAGTAAAATACATACTTTTAAGAAGGAAATAAGCACTTAACGTTACCTAAGAGGCAGGAACGTCTGCTTGTCTATATAACAAGCTCATTTATTTTCCACCATCCAGTGACATTTCAGCTTTACAAGAGAACAGTATATGTGGGTGACACTTGGCAGAGGCAAATCTGAGATACTGAGTTTCATTACGTTGTCTGCCATCAACACCTCAATGTCAACGCCTTTGTTTACGGTGTTGAAACTATTTACTGGAAAAATTTTGTAAGAATGGCACTTTTCTGGGGGTTGAAGAATATATAGTACCGTGTCAAAGTTTGGAGGACCGCAGGTTATCACTAAAATCTCTGCTTACCTATTTAGCAGCACACGTCTTCTGCTGGCATGATGGTGTAGGGAGATATTGCATATGATCTTGTACGCCGATGGCAGTGGTACGAGGGCCATTGAATGTACGATACTCCTTAACAAACTCAAATGAAAAAGAATGGACAGTACTTGGCGGAAACAACAAAACTTTAGCTCACGGTACCTACTATGAGTGGTCGACGGTGCGTTGTGGCACTAAAGGGTTCGTTTGCTGGTGCCAGCGCTAATATCTCATTACTTTATCGAAGGGGCAAAACTAGCTAATGGTCTATATTTTCTTGACCAATGGCCAACTGAATACTCTTCTGTACTAAGTGGCGATTGCTTGAAGTTTCATGTATTGTTTGTTCCAGCGATGTTCTGTTGCAAACCTTGATGAAATTTAGCATTGTGCACTTTCATATTTCTCAGCATGGATGCACGACACTCGTGCAAAGGACAAGGACGAGAACTCCTAAGCTGCAAAACAAAGTAAAAGTAGCCTAGCAGTTGCGACAGGCAGTTGAAACGAGCCCCAACAATTTCATAAACTTTACTGTATATAAGATAACTTTACCTTTCAAAAACCACATTTTTCTATTGCGTGCCTCATCTTTTAACAGGTTTCATTTCGAGAGTTAAACACTATTCCAAGTCATTCTTCTGTAAAAAAATAACACTCGCAGATTTATTTTTTCCCTTGCAATATTACAAGTTACTTTTTATTATTTTGAAATTACACAGATATACTGGCATGATAGCCATAAAGGTAACGCTCGGTGTCATTCTAGAAACTGAATCTGCGCTTTACAACTTACAATTTTTGCAAAGATTATTTGTTAATTGTTATTATGTTTTTATGTTCCCGAGAAAATGGCCTCACTTCATCAGGTATGCGACTAAGTTGTATTATGTTTCAACTCAAATTAAGAAACGAAAACAAATTTTTATCTAACGAATTCAGAACATATAAGTTCTAGCCTGTATACTGTATTGTTACATGACGCCTGAGAGGCGTATCTGAGTTCGTGAGGAACAGAGGTCTTAATAAAAACGAATGAACTACATTTCATTTCTTGTTTATTCACACAGCTATTATTTACAGCATTTAGTTATTATCATTTCCTATATTAGGCCTACTCTTTATATTTCTCAGTAAGCGCAATATTTAATGTATATTTCAACTCTAATTAACGCCAATCTCAATGTCTCTGTTTCGTTATAGTCAATTAACTCGTGCCCATCATTAACACACGTTCAGTCTGTCTGTTGTCATTATTGCAATGTATTTCACTCACACATCCAGTCCAAGTGCCCAGCTGCCAGCCGCACCCTTCCCTGCTTCATACTCGCAGTCGCAGATTTCCCTTCCGCTGGTTACTTTTATCGCCGCTCGTTTCTCTTCTCGCTCGTCTAGCGCTAAAATTCCAGCGTCTCACCCACGCATCAACTCCCGGCTCAGAGGCCCAAGTCACTTTTAAACCCGCTGGTCTTTACTTGGAAAGTTCGATACACCCTGAGTCATTCTTAGACAAACTGGGGCAGCAAACTATACTAGAAAANTTCTTCCCTGCTTCATACTCGCAGTCGCAGATTTCCCTTCCGCTGGTTACTTTTATCGCCGCTCGTTTCTCTTCTCGCTCGTCTAGCGCTAAAATTCCAGCGTCTCACCCACGCATCAACTCCCGGCTCAGAGGCCCAAGTCACTTTTAAACCGGCTGGTCTTTACTTGGAAAGTTCGATACACCCTGAGTCATTCTTAGACAAACTGGGGCAGCAAACTATACTAGAAAATTGTTTAGATAAATACAGAAACTCAATAAAACCAAGGTTGTTTACAACCAAGGTTGTATTGAGTTTCTCAATACAGCGCACGCCGCAAAAAGGATTATCGTGTGGACTCGCTTGTTTTATAACAGATACGCGGTTCCTGGTTTATCGCACGCCTGTCATTCAAAATATTCAATTGACTTGTTGCCGCCGTCGCTATCATATAACTGCTCTGTCCTTCACTTCCACTCGTTCGCGCGGAACGAGCACGTTGCACTTCCCCCTTCTGAAGTCTGTTCGTCTCGAACAGACTTAGACTTTGCAAAATCCGGACCTTCGTAGAGTGCCAGTCGGTCGATGTGGGCAACCTTCGGCCCCGCTCGTGAGCCCTGACGACCAATTCGAAAGACCACATCATTGATCTTCTTCATCATACTGTATAGCCCATCCCAACATTTCTGTAGATTCGAGTACCTTTTTCGCCTCTGTGGAGTGTACATCTACACCAGTTGTCCTTCTTGAAATAGCTAACCCGACATTCTTCTGTCATACCAGGTCTTCATCCGGTCACTATAAGGTCTTATGTGCCTTACAGGAGGACTAATGCCTTCATTTCTGGTTCGAAAATATGATGCAACTACAGAATTTCTCCTTGCATCTTCCTTTAGTCTGCGTCTACTAATCTGAAAAGTGCTGGCTCTTGCAATGAATGTTGCCTGGTTGTTGCTGGATCCTCGTCAGATGAAGCACTGATAACTTCTGTTGACTGCCTCACTCCCTTTCTCGAGTTCACGCAGCTGGTTCTTGGCCCCACGAATCACTTCCTCCGTGGGACTGCTATCCTCAGAGACACTATTGAGAGGGGCCATCCTATCACTCACTCCATGCCATAGGCTCGTTTCGCTGCTGCATGGCACAGTGTGCGCAGGGCGTCTGGACAGCATTCGCAGGTCATCGTGTGCATTTCCCAACTGATTTATGATATGTGTAGCTTGCAGCATCAGCTCGTCGATGCCGTTTATCAGTTTTGTGGCATATGCACGAAGCTCAGAAATTTATTCATGCACGTGCTTGCATGCGCTCATCGAAGTATTTCGTTCATCGCGCTGCTGCTGTTGTGGGCAATAGGCTCTCAGGTGTCTCGGCTATCAACATTACCAATACTCCCGCTATTTAGGTAGGGGGCAGTGAAGCTCTGTAGCATGAACCCTGGAGGCGATGGCCCTCAAAGCCAACTGCAACTCCTTCACTGTCTCCGTTATTCTGTCTTCATCTTTGTTCAGTGTCACTGCCCGTACTGGACGTCGGGGTGTGAGTTCCTGTCTTTCTGACTCACCTCCAGTGATCGGGCCAGGGCGACCGGCAAACGGGGTGCAGCCAGACGTACTGCTTGCTATATCTCTATGTCGGCGGTGGCACCGATGAAGAAACCGACTGCGATGATGTTGCGCGCCTCCTAGGGTCACCCTTCCAGAGATAGGTGGAAAAGGCGCATTATATCTTGCAATAGCTCCTGTAGTGGCTCTCCTTGTCACTGGGCGCGACTTCGCAGCTGTGTATGGTGGGCATGTCGCAGGTACCAGTCGCCGAAACGTAGCTCCAAGGCCGACACCAGTGGGGGGTACTCCACTCGATGTCGCTCTGGCAGAGATTGTATTATGCTGAGCGCAGGGCCTCTCAGTACAGCATTGAGGTAGTAAGCCCGCTGTTCGTCTGACCAGCAATTTAGGGTGGCGATTATTTCAAACTGGTGTTGGTTCTCCCGCCAAGAGGTCTGGCCATCGTAAGGGGCGGGCTTAATTGAGACCCCCTTCCCCACTGCTGGCTGCATGGCACCAATGCTGCAGAGCTTCTGACCATCCTCCGAAGTGGATGTGCTGGTTACGGCTTGCACTGCTTCGTCACTTTTTTTGGGCTCGCGGTATTGAGATAGTAGAACTCCGCTGCTGAAGAAATTCCTGCCATTGTTTCTTCAGTGCACACATTTCTTGTTTCATTTCAATCTCGGTGTTATCCACTCTTTTACTGACACTGTCTATTTTCTTGTCCACACAGTCAATTCTCGTGTTTACTAACTCGCTAATGTCTTTTATTTTCCTATCTACATTTCTATGTCTATTAAATCACGTAAATTATTTAACTATATATTTACATTCTCGTTTACACTTTTTATTGCGCTACTAATTTGGGCATTTATAGCTTCGTTCTCATTGCTAATTTTGTTATTCACAGCAACGTTCACGCAATTTAATTCTCTTTTTACATCTTNGTAAATTATTTAACTATATATTTACATTCTCGTTTACACTTTTTATTACGCTACTAAATTGGGGATTTATAGCTTCGTTCTCATTGCTAATTTTGTTATTCACAGCAACGTTCACGCAATTTAATTCTCTTTTTACATCTTCTCTCAACCTATTTGCACTTTCACTCACTTGGCTATTTAGCCTCTCAATTAATGCTCGCAGTGCCTTCAATTCAGCAGATATTTTTTTAGTTAACGTTCACTTCGACGTTTGTACAAAACGCTCTTTAATATTTCTTGGCCTACAACTATTACAATAAATTAAATTCTTGAAATATCACTTATTGCTAGCTTACGGTCTGAATGAATTTACAACTAAATGCCTCCATCCCACTACTGACACCAGTGTTACATGTTGCTTGAGGGGCGTATCTGAGTTCATGAGGGATGAAGATATTAAAAACAATGAGAGTACTAAATTTTATTTCTAGTTTATTCACACATCTATTATTTACATCATTGTATAATTTATCTCTCCTATAACTCTTTTTATTTCTCAGTGAGTGCAATATTTGATGTCTATTTTAACTGTAATTAACGTCCTTCTCAATGTCTCTGCTTCGTTATAGTCAATTAACCTATATTCCTCATTAACAAACGCTCAGACTGTCTGTTGCCATAATTTGGTAATGTCTTTTACACACACATCCAGTCCAATAATCCAGCCAGCCAGCCGCACTCTTTCTCTGCTTGATACTCGCAGTCGCAGTTTTCCCTCTCGCTGGTCACTTCTCTAGCTACTCGTTTCTTTTCTCGCTTGTATATCGCTAAAACTCCAGCCACTCATCCACGCATCAACTTCCGGCTCAGAGGCTCGCAGCACATTTATACCCGCTGGCCTTGACCTGGAAAATTTGTAGTACCCCGAGTCATGCTAAGTCGAACTAGGGCAGCAAACCACTAGAAATTTCTTCAGATTAATACGGAAACTCAATACAACCAAGGTCTGCAGGGCGCGCCGCTAAAAAGGGTTATCGTGTTGGCTCCCTTTTTGTAAAAGATATGCCGTTCATGTTTTATCGCTCACCTGTCATTCAAAACTTTCTGTTACCTTGCCCCCCCCCACGGTGTCATATAACAGCTCTCTCTTTCACTTCCACTCGCTTGCATGGAACAAAGCCGCGATTGCGTAACACTACACAAAATTAGCTCGGCTTATTATGCGAAGTTAAGCATTGCAATTTTTTTGTATTTTAACAGTGAAATCGATAGGCTTTTTTTATCAATTGTTATGCTGTTTGGATCTTTCTTTAGTCTATGTTATATGTGTTGATAGTTATATCATATAAAACTGCTATCTTATGTTCTGTTTGCAAGCAACTACTACTACTACAAGATTATTAATTTAAAAAAAAAGAGTATACATATGCATGAGTATGGAAGTTAATCTAATTTCAGTATTTTATATGCAATGGAAATAAAATAACTTTTATGATAATTATATCATATAAAACTGCTATCTTATGTTCTGTTTGCAAGCAACTACTACTACTATAAGATTATTAATAAAAAAAATGGTTGCCTGTAAAGTCGGTTTTACGGGCGAAGATTTTACGTGACAACGTAGTGCTGCGCGCGCGGCAGACCGATCATAGTTGAGTGGGAGAGAGACGCAAGGCATTCGGCGGGCCTCTCTCTCGTTCGGTGACTCATCGTAACGTTACCGAGCGTTACACTTTTTCATAAGTGACTCCCAGCCGCAACCTAATTTAAGACGTTGTCACGTCAAAAAAAAAAATGAGTATACGTATGCATGAGTATGGAAGTTAATCTAATTTAATTATTTTATATGCAATGTAAATAAAATAACCTTTATTTAAAGCACAAATTAGAGTATATTATTAACAACAGTACAAAGAGCTATAGAAAATGGTTTTCCTAACCTTGACAATAACCCTTCAGATATTTCTTAAAAACCAAGCAGCTGTGACCAATGTATATGTCATTGTTGGTAGTTACGTACTTCTATAGATTTCTATATTATAATTGATGCATATTAAACATAGTTTTAGAGTATTAACACTATACAACTACTCTACAACTAAACCTTAACATTTTATATAAGATATAAGATACTATTCATTTAACGTTTTTATAAAGTGCAGTAGCCATGTTACTCAAAAATAATTACAAAACTACAGTCATTGTATCGATAATTAATTACTGAAAAAAAGCTCAATAATTATACATTTATATTAATTTCATTCCAAAACGTAATTTACAGTGTCGGTTGAGATTTCTGAAATTATTAAACAACACTTTAGTTGTCCACACTTTTGTTCAACTAAAGCAATATCAACCATGGTATAAGAATCATTTACGCAATAGGGACGATCCTTGGGCAATGATCCCCGCAGTGTTTAGTGCCGGTCAAAAATAACTTTCCAGTGTATTTTATAAACAATTGTGTACACCATGTCGGAACGGGTTAAACTCTTGCAAAAAACGTAGTACGTGTATTTATTACATCTCTCATCATTCGATAAACTGTTTTAACTTTTCCTATTCCCAAACGCTAATGGATAAAATTATTCTTATAATCAATAATGGGATGAATGCCGAATTTTGCATGTGTCGTGTCCTTAAATCCCTGCGTTGAGAGGTTATCGTTCGCATAATGAGTACAACTGAACTGTAGCAGGCGTCGGTACTTGCGCCAATCTGATTTGGTGTAGTGTCCGGGATGACTACGAAACAAAAGTTCACACAGATCATTTGTCATTTTCACCTTACGCTTGTCGATCTGCGTCACACCTCCTGACAAAAATATAAAGTCCCTGTTTCCAAGAAAACATTTTTCATCGCGGTGTCGCAATCTTAACGTCTTGTCGCTGTTCCGATCGGACTAGGAAGCGATGTAAGGTCTAACCAGGGTGCCCACCTCTCGTCCACGCTCTCGTGTTCGTTTCCGTTCTCGCACACGCAGCAAATCGATCAGGGGCAAATGTTGTTCGTCTCTAGTAATGCCTCCTTCCGAAACGGGCAGTTCCGGACTTATTTTCTGTTTACGCATTGGGGTCGGTCCTTCCACCATCAATTCAGATTTGATATCTGGCGGAGGCAAAGCTTCTTCCTGGCATTGTCGACCAAGTTCGTCGAGATGCCTCGTTAAGAGGCTTGTGAGCCTCTTCCTTTCGATTCTCGAGAGCCAGTCAGTAACTTTTCACGAGTAGATATATCGCATAAACGGTTTCGATGGCCCGCTTCAGCTCAGTCGTTAGTTCAGTTTGGTCCACCACCATTCATAGAATGGAATAAACACACAACCACACAGGTATATATATATATATTCACTCTCGAGTTGAGGAAAGTGAATTTTCGATCCTTTCCAGTCGGTCGGTGCACGCAACCAGCAACTTCTTGCTGCCAAATTTTTTTCGCAGCCAGTTTGGATGTTAACATATTTTGAAGAACCTTCAATTGTTACCGTATCTGCGCATTCGACACATTGACAAGGTACATTATTCATGCATCCACACCCCCTACATGCTGGTCGATGGCTATCAAATCTTCCGCCACTTAATTTTTCATGCCCTCGATCTTTTGCCCAAGAAGTGACAGGCCCCTGTGAACAGCAGTGAGTGGAGCTTCCGTGAACCCATTCCCATCATGATCGGAGCATAGACCATGTCCGAACTTGGAAATGGCAATGTGACTCGTGGTCAATGTCTTGCTATAAACTGATGGAAGCCACGCCTGTATCTTCCCTTATGTACTGACGAATCGTTATCGATCGCCAACATGCTGTACTCCTCGTCCCAGCACAAAGAACACATATCCTTAAATACTGCGAATGTCATGTCCGTATTGACATGGTTATCGTACACATGCCGCAAGTTCGTATCGTAAATGCGAAACAACACGCGGAAATTTCCATTATCGCAATGTAACAGTTTTGAAACGCGCGAATAAGTGTGGCTCAAGTTCACACAGTCCACGTTCGCGTACTGTCCCATGCCAAATTATTATTGAATGCAAGTCTGTTTCTCATATGCCATTATCGTCGAAAATAAACACTGAGTTAGACAATGCTTTGCTCGGCGGCACAATGGCCTCGTTATCGCTGCAAGGGAAATATCGTAGGCCTTCCACGACCTGCAGTACATGCGCCATATTCTGGCATTTCGGTTTCTGAGGTGATTTAAAATACAGGTACACGTTTTCGATCCTAGGACCATTCGGTTTCTCCAGCAAACTGAACAGAACATATATCTTACCGCAATCCGATGGTTCCCAAATCAATCCTCTCATAGGATTGGGCAACAGCAAGCTGTGACATGCATCATGTGAGGTTTCGACATGTTCCTCGGTGATGCGGACGGGAAGACTAACATCTTGCTCAATTATATCCATGATACTGAAACAAAAACATACAATTTTGCTTATATATCGGTTTGTAGTGCAGTATCGTGTGATGACACATAGAAGAAAGATCAAATCGGTGGTTTCGGGAACAAAGCTAGCTAAAATGCTGGCACGTGGCTATGCGAACATCAACGTGCTAGACGAGGCATGCAAGGGGCACAATATAGTCATGGTGTAGTTGGGCATGGGGTGAAGAAAGCAACACAATGTTCCAAGAGGAGAGGAAAGATAACGCAAAGGGAGAATTCTTACCCGTCTTGATACCCGCAACCGGTGCTCTGGGCGGTATCGACAATGTGTAATGTATATATTTAGTGCGGTGAAACGAGCCTCGAAAGAACATATGTAATTGGAGGAAATCTGTAGCTACAACCATAAACTGGAAGCCATCACCATGGGTGAAAACATTCTGCCAAGCACTTTACATATGACAGCCCAACCGAGGAGGAGAATGTGCGACAAACAACAAGCATCGCAGCAGGAAGAGGTGCTAATGAAATCTCTACCGAAACGGCAGCTCACGAACGTGGATTTCGAACGGTTTGCATGAAAATTGAAGATACCTCATATTCGCGGAGTGTTCATGCGATATACTTTTCCCTCTAAACCCTAATATGAAACATGTGCCATAATAAACCTGGACACCACAACTAGGCCCTCTACCCATTGGGTAATTTANGTACCCAAGGGTAATTTATGTCAAACATGGCGATCATGCGGTATACTGCGACTGTTTCGGTATTTTCCGTCCACCACCCGAACTGCGACTGTACCCGAACATTTCAAACTGACTTACAACTACGAGATGGATCAGATGCAGAACACGCGGAACTGGTGACACTTGTGTTTTTGCTTTCTGGTATGGTGGAATAAAAAAACGTAGGAGAATCATTGTTCGTTAATCTTTTACATAACAGGTGTTCACACATATGTTCCCCAGTCAGTATGTTGGTGTCCATCATTCTAAGTGGTAAGATATCTGAACTGTAGGCGACGTTTTACCCACCCTTGGAGCTGGAAAGTGAGTAAGTCGTCAGAATTATGGATGCTCAAACTTACAACTCAAAATCCAGAATATAATAAAACGTTAATTCTGCATTCTCGTACGTAGTGGCAGGAGACGTGAGGGTAATCAGCATTCTCTTCGGCGCATACGAACTGAAGGACATCGCCATTACATCATGAAATCCATGCCATCGGACAAAACTTTCGAACTACTTGGTAACCCAAACATGCTGATGGCAGAAATATTTTACAGTGATGTTATCGATTTTCACTGAACCGGATACCATCGTGCCAATTCTGGGGTTCGTGACACGAATCTACGAAGCTGGTTAAAACGCACGAATCCTCGCGACTGGTGAACATATTTCCGGTGAATGTGATATGCATAAACTGTAATTAGTCGAGNTTAAAACGCACGAATCCTCGCGACTGGTGAACATATTTCCGGTGAATGTGATATGCATAAACTGTAATTAGTCGAGCGGCTGCTATGTGAATGGCGAAATCAACAATATTCTCCACGGTTCGCACCGATGGTCCCACCAATTTATATATTGGTCGAAGTTTGAAAAGCATAATTTATGTTCTCGTGATCGCCAAGAGCGCCCATGAAGTGGTTGTGACGATCGTCGATCATAACAATAAACAGATAGATTTCACAAATGAAGAAATCACTTTGCATTTGCACCTGAAACGATGTGATTGATTTTCGCTTGGCGTACCATGCATTAAGTTGAGCACAGCACCAAACCCAGAACAAATAGAGCTCGAGACACCATCATACTGACACATGCCAACAAGCAGTTTCTACATAGCCTAGGGTTTACAGTGAACAAGTATGGAAGACGACAACTTATTGAAAGTGACCCAGTGGGCAGAATCCGACGACAGAATCGACACGCTTGAGCTACATTGTTACCAGCCGTATCTGGCAGACTCTGCGCCCTCGGGCGTAAGGTTTTGAATCACGATACAGCATCAAGATATTTACTCCCTGCCTTCACAATCGTTCTTGCGCATTCCTGGTTCACTTATCAAAGAGGGCAGGATTCACCCCACGACAATCACGTTTGTTCTCAATAGTATGCTCTACCTTTTCGAGTGAGGAATGTACGAACTTAATGGTGCTACTATTGAAGTAACGTGGGATGTGGGCATAACCACCACCACCATAAAAAAACTACCTCTCGCTCACACCTAACAATCTCGACACGGTAAAAATTGCAGGCTGGGAAATAGAAGACGTCTACAAAGTACCATCTTCGCAGAAAGAAAGTTCGAAGTGAGCATGTCACTGGGTCTTGCATAAGGTTATAGGAAGATAATAAGAGGAGCGAAGCAAGATCTGGTGATAATGCTAGCCACCTTGCATCTCAATGTAATCTCGGGAGCCGGAGAAAACCCGCAGCCCATCACCGTATCCCTGACCAAAATTAAGAGATTTGTTCCCCACATGACGTTGAGCACCCGCGAATGCGTAAGGCTACTGAACAATGTCAAGAAAGAAAAAATCATCGAAATGACCTCCATTTTGCATTGGAATAATGTTTAACAGATTTTTAACAATGAAGTATTTTATAATATTTATGCTAGAGGCCCCCAAAGTAATTCATGTCAGTGTGACAGCAGTACAAAATGTGAGTTGCATATTTGCCTGTTTATGTGGTGTGATGTTGTCTCCGGATATCTGTTCTTTCGAGTCCTGTTGGGTACCTTTATACGTTTTTTTCTTTTTCCTTAGTTTTAATTTAATGTATTACTGTTTATATTGTTTCTGAATGATAGCATTCAAGGCCAAGGTAAACAAAGCGATTAGCAAAAAATTGTATTAATAAATCTCATTAATTATACTACCTGCAACAGAACGTTATTTTTATATTGAGCAGCTTTGGCAGAGAAAAAGTGGTTTAAAAAACCAACTTTAATTGCAAACTGTAATGACTGAGGTGCCATTGTAGTCTGTGGAATGAGAAAGTAAAAACTAAGATCAACAAGCACGCAATTGTGTGTATTTGTCAGCGTAATCATTTTGCAGTAAGGATGCCATTGGTTGAAACTATAGGCGTGCGCAGCCGTCATCATTAGGGTGTGCATAAAGTTCAAGAATCGCCGATGACCACATAAAAGTGGGAGTCTGGGGGTTTTTCCTTTGTGAAATTATTTTATTTTAGAGTTTGAAATAGTGACAATTACGCAAGAGTTGTGCCGAAATAGGATATCATAAAAAGGCAAAATTTCACATTATTTCATAAACTTTGTATGGAAAACTCGATCGTCAAAAACTAATTTGTATAAATTGGAAAAGTGAAATAAATGAAATGAAAGTCAAACCTACCCTGATGCGACAGACAAATCAGTTTCGATATTCCTCAGAATGTCTCATACAGAGCAGCGTGCTCTTAGACATGCTGAAATTCCAGAATAATATATAAATCTCATAGACCACAAGGCGTCTCAGAACACAGCCGGCACACACCGTGCGCATGTCTATGGCTGAAACCTTATTTGTCGCACTATACGTGGTTGAAGGAAGTCTGTAAAGTTAGCTTTTCCCTGTCCTTTTTTCGCTATCCCTTTCGTCCTGCTGCCCTGCTGTGGTCGCCAGCGATTAGAACAGCTGATAGGGCCTGAAGGTAACATGTAGGATATCATGAATAAATCAGCTTTATATTCAATACACGAAGCAACCGAGCATATTTCTTATACCATGTCACAAAAATTATCACTGATCTAAGTTACTTTATGATTTAAAAAAATTATAACGATCAAGTTGACCTCCTTTTTTTCTCACTAGCTTACTACATTTTGAAGTGTAATTGATTTAGAGCATTGTTTGTAGCAACCATGGGAAAATCTGCCACAAAATAAAATACGGGTTTTATCTGACACCATTACTAATAGTATCGATGGGTGTGACCAGTTACAAAAATGTCCTTCGTTTTTGCGTATGTTGTGGAGCATTGACCCAATGCAATGATATTGTAATTTTTTTTGAGTGTGCCATATCAACTAGCAAATTTTATTTGAATCCAATTTGTTCTTCCTTGGTGCGAAAATTTTAATGTAAATTAGTGTAATGAATATTTATGGTGATTACGTTTTACGCTAACCTCTGTTAACTCATTGCGATGCAACAGCAATAAAGCTGATATATACTGTTTTACACGCCATTGCTTGACCAGCTGTCAAATTAAAATCTTGCTTATACGACCAGTCAGAGAAAATAAAATGCTCAAGCGGCTTTTCTATTTCCTAAATCTCTCGGATTTTACAATTAAATTCAAATGCAGACATTTATCTGGCAAGTTTTCTACGGAAATACGCAAGAGCTAGATACTGGTTCTTACAATATAGATTTCTTTCCCAGTTTTAAATACTTCTTGGTAAACATTAGTTTTAGTTTACATCTATAAGAAAATATTTCTCAATTTCCCACTTTGGTCCTTAGAAAGAAGTGTATTAGTGTAATTAATTTTACAGTAAAAATAAAAACTTAAACAGAAGAAAACCCGAAATTATGCATTATTTATGTCAAAAAATAAAACAACATATTGCGATTGAGTGTTTAGTCCCTACATTTTTCAAAATTATGTCACTTTTTTTAACCATTTGACAGCTTTTTCCATACTTATTATAGTCGTTTAGAATAATATAATTCTCGTTGGTATAAACAAACGATGACATTTGCATTTTATTTTGTTTAGTGCGTTTTTATAAACAATTATATTTTATGCCGGCACGATAACTGGTGAGAGAGGAGGTGGGTTACTAAATTACATACCTTGATTTAAAAAAATTCCTGTATGAACATATCAGCCAGTTTTAGACTCTGGAACCTCAGATCGCTTCACATGCAGCAAACAGCCAAAAATGTCTGCGATTTGAAACTCGTAGATTTCGCCGCACAGTATTTCAGTTCTGTGTACTGGTGTCATGATTATTTTATTGACTATCATTGGCGTTCTGCTGCGTAACACCCCGCGCGGGAATAGACTGATTATCGCGAAAATTGAATTTACAGGTTGTAGCAGAAGTAGCGCAGTGCCAGAGAATTGAGAATTTAGTGGGCAGTTAAAGTCGTGTGTTCCGAGTTATTTATAGAAATGCAGATGGTGGAATNAGAATTGAGAATTTAGTGGGCAGTTAAAGTCGTGTGTTCCGAGTTATTTATAGAAATGCAGATGGTGGAATCTTTCATTATATGAGAGTTAAATTACCTTTTTGGTCGGTAGAAAAACGAAACTGTAGATTCAGGTTTCTAATTTAATCCGTTTTCTTTGATTTTAATTGTTATCAACTGTCAAGCGTAACAACACTATCAAACTATTTACTGTTTGTTCACTGCAGACCATTCCATTGCTGCCGAAGAAAGCTAATGACCGCGAAATATTTTAACTCTTTTTGGCACCAACGGGAAAAGGCAAATGAAAAATACTGCAAGCATACACACAGGATATTCATACACAACATACTGTACAATTTTTCCACGATATACCACTACCTTCCTTTAAACAATTTCTTTACAAGGAGAAGAAAGTGGGAAGGGATCTCGCGGGGCGATAAGGACTTGGTT